>JAPMOQ010058975.1:8308050-8612628 GCA_026543055.1 Argiope trifasciata
GTGTGTGTGTGTGTGTGTGTGTGTGTGTGTGTGTGTGTGTGTGTGTGAATATCACATATTTCATTTCCTGGCAAAATTTCAGAAAAGCTCCAAATTATTTTTAAAAAAAGAAGCTTTAATTTGATATGCCATTAAAAAATATATTTTGAAAAGATAATTTATATTTTAAGATTATTTCTTGAAATTCCCTCTGAGAATTACAATTTCCTTATGGCATTTTAATTTAGCATCATATTTTTCACCATCATTCAAAAGAAGTTAACTTGAACGTGATACAAATGAAAAATAGAAATTTATCTCTAACAATATTAAATTACAGTAGACACATGAATATCACAGTAGAATTTCTTGGTCCTTTTGCCAGTTGTAATTGATCTTTCCAGCATGCTGTGATTGTCAAAGACTCTCACCCAAATGGGTTTAGAGAACAAGGCAGTTTTCTGTCATCTCTCACAGGATGTGTAAGCATAAATTAGTTTAATGGACATCGTTTGAGCGGGTTCTTCTTTTACATACCAGGCCCTAAAGAACACGGATTGTATTTGCGATTTTGGAGGGGGGGGGGGACTTTCCTTATTTTTGAGAAGGGAACTCGAGCTTTCCAGAGTTCTGAGGTTCTTGAAATCGGGTCATCTTAGAAATGGAAGGGTTAATTTCTTAAATTAAATAAAATATAAAGAATTTCATATCTTTTTTTAAATTCTACGTTTTCTTCAGAAATCGACAAATAATCAATATAAAAATAAGTTCTGTAATGTAGGTCAGTAGCTCATGTTTACAAAACTCTATGTTACTTATAGACAAATTATTATAGTTAACATCTAGTACCGGTAGTATATTGAAGAACCTGCTTATTCTTAACTACTGAAACAAAAAAATTAATCAAACAGAATAGTTTTCACCAACAAATATTCTGTTTGATCGTTGATGTAATTGCTAGTATTTTGTATTGTTAAGAAGTTTACACAAAACTTTAAAAACTAAAAAAAAATTATTTTAATTAGTTATAAAATTTCAACAAACTTTAAAGAAATTGAAAATAATTTATAAAAATAATAATTTAATTTAAAGCATAAAATGTTTTTCACATAAGATTATTTTGGATAGTAAATTTTAAAAATTCCATATATATATTCTGAAATTATTTTAAGCTGTACATGAAATTTGAATTAAGTTTTAAGAATTTGGACTTTAAAAAGATGTAATTGCAGGCAAAAGTCTAAAAATAAAAGAAATGAGTATCATAACCACTTTATGCCATCTTCTATTAATTATCTAAAAAATTATAAGCTTTCAAGCAGTAGTGGTAGTTCCGTCATGTTTTCAGGAAAAATAATCTTAAATTTAACATCTACATAATTTTTTATATTGAAAATTCTTTACATTTTTATGCCTGTTTTTAAAAGGAAATTTCTGGAATTTCAATCATACTGCAAGACAAAATAAATAAAATAATAGTACTGAGAGAGTAGTACCTTTGTAAAAATCATTATTTCGATTATCCAATAGTTGAAAGAACGTCCATAAATCTACGTCTTAGATAAAGTGAATTCAACAAAACTAGTGAAATTAACATTTGGTTCATCTTTTAATTATGAAAAGCTAACAAGATACCAACAAAAATTTCTCTTTTTTTAAAAAGGCTAATAAAGATATTGGTACTATAAACAGATAATGAAATTGCCATTATTTCAATTTGTGTTTATAATAAGCACGGTTTCATGATGCAGCTATTGAAAAAAGTTGAGAATAAAGATTTATAATTTTCAAAAACTATAAATATTTCAGCAGTATCAATGCAAATTTATGGACAGTATTACACTTTTGAAAGCTGCATTTCGATTAAGAATTTAAAAATTACATTTTCTTCATCCACAGAAAAACGACAATCTATGACAAGTAGATTCAAATTAGTTCTTCATTTGATAAAATATTATGAGATATAATATAAAACATCATCTTAATGACATTTATATTCCTTATTTAATTGATATCATAATGTATTGATAAAACTTCTCTAAATTGAATACTGAAACGAAATTTATTTCTGATAATAAAGATGAATGTGTGCAATTGCTGGTGCTCTACAGGCAAGACAGTTTCATCTAGAATTCCCGCTTGGCAAATATATTTTAGTAATTGTGAATAGGAATCTCAAAGCATTTTGTTGTTTATTTAAGAAAAAATTAAGCAAGATTTTCGCGTTTTTTTATCGAAAATATTATATCACAAAAAAGATTTTTTACATCATCCTCTATAGTTAAAAAAATATAACATTTTGAATTATACCAATTTTTTTGCAGTATGATTTTTATTAATATTTTACACGATACGCCAACTTAGTACTGAAATTCAAATCGTTTTAATGGTTGCTACTAATCTTTCATCCTGTTTTTTTTTCTCCCATTATTGTTGATCGTGATACAAAGGTTTGGATTATATTTTCCATATTGAATAGGATATAATAATAATGCAATGATATTTCTTAATTTAAATCCTAATTAATTTCATTTCAGAACAAAGTATACTTTTAATAAATTAAATTAATATATAAAATTTATAATTAATTGCAAATGTTTGAAAGTTTTTCTTAAAATTAAATTTAAACCGAGAATAATGAAACATTTTCGAAATACGCCCATTTTTAAATATTACTGTTGTTTCCTGATAAATAGTTGGGCATATAAAGATATTGACGGAAAATTAGGAAATGCATAGCACAATAAACAGAATAGAGCAAGGCTTTTAAAAGGAAATATACGTCTATAAAAATTGTTTTCTTTTTTGCATTGTGATGTATTTATGCTTAATGTTTAATTGAAATGTTTAGTAAACATTAATCCCGGCGAATCAGATGGTCACCAAAATGCGGCTAACATTTTATAAAAGAATAAATACAATTTCATTGCAATAGCTGAAATTATGAGTGAACTTATTCCCTATATATATATATATATATATATATATATATATATAGGTTTGGCGAGTAAGTTCGTAGCGTTTTTATCAAAGAATCTTTTTAAAAGAAAATCACAAGTAATAACAATCGATTATGTATTATCCGCTATTGTTTACGACCTCCTTCCACCTCTCGACCAATTTGTCGATGCCCTTCCGCCAAAAATCCCCCAGTCTGGTTTTTAAGGCCCTCTTTATTGTCGAAGGTAACACCCCTCATATAGTTCGACAGGGAGCTGAAAAGATGGTAATTCGACGGCGCAAGATCCGGAGAATACGGGGGATGCTGGAAGACCTCCATTCAAGCCCTTGGAGTGCGGCTTTGACGACTTGTGCAACATGGGGCCTGGCGTTGTCATGAAGGAGTATGGTTTGGCCTTGTCGATGGAGTCTTTTCAGTCGCATAGCCTCATTCATGCGGTGTAGCTGGGCTATGTAAAGCCCCTTGATGACCGTGACATTTATTTCGAGCATTTCCCAGAACACCATGCCCTCCCAGCCCCCCTCCCCCACAAACGCATATCATGGTCTTCTTTGGATGGAGGTCAGGCGTGACCATTTCCGTGCTGCAGACTTGCTTATGACACCTTCTCCGTCCGTATTCGTTGCAAATGTCCCGTGCTGCTTAAGCAGCTTTTTGGCCTGGATGAAAAGCGAAGAAGAGCAGTTGCCGAAAATGCTCATTTTTTCCTTCTGGATATTCGACTTCTAAGCCTTAAAAGTAATTAAAAATTAAATTACTCAAAAAGACGATTAGCACAGTTTTCTAGAGCAATAACAGCTCAATCTAATGAATACTATACACTTTGTCAAACAGCAAAAAAATCGTTGGAAAACAACGTAAATATAAAAACGTAAAAATTGAAATTATATATATATACATATAATTTCAATTCTAATTAATTCCAAAAGTTTTATCATAATTCAGCCCATATCAAAGTCATTCTAAAATATTCTCTTCTTTCTTGTTACAATTCCACCTTTTCTACTTAATTAAATCAAGAGAAGGTTTGTAAAAATGTTTTAGTCAGCAGTTCTCACTCTCCGAGTGAAAGGATAAAGATTTCTGATCGATACAAATCTCTTTTTAAAAGTTCTCTGTTTCCCTTATATGTAATTGCCATGCATCAGAAATCCCTATTAGTCTTAATAGTATATTAGCACTGTAAATATATATATATATATATATATATATATATATATATATATATATATATTCTCTATCCATAGCTCATTTTATATTACGAGGAATAATTCATTTCTCCCTCTTCCCTAATCTGTTACTGTGAGTGGATGTGCTTGTCCGCGCCTTCATGTAAATAAATTATGCCTTCCCAGGATGGACGAAAGAGAATTTAAAAATGCAGCGTCCCCTTCACTGTCTTCGAACTTGTATTCTACTTTTAAAATGTTTACACACACACACATATTGCAGTTTAGGAAGGATTGAATTTTTTAAAGCTAAATACAATTACTTTTCTTTTTTTTCCAAGACAATAAAGATATTGTTTATTAAGAAGTGATAGAACAGCTGTTGCACAAAATAAAATTAGTCATTCTTTATCAGGTACAATATTTAAAATTCTGCAATTATCAAATCTACAACAATGAAAAATATAGTTTGAGTAACTTAGAATAATTTTCTTTTGTTTCTGGTATTTGATTTCATATTAATTCCAATAAGCAATTTAATTTTCCATTTTATTTATCTGGATAGCAAAGCACTGTACAGATATAGTTTAATTAAGTTTTAGTAAGCATACCTCTTAAAAAACGAATTTTCTACAGAACTTCAAAACACATTTAATAAAATCTGTTGATATATTAGGTTGTTCGGAAAGTAATTTCGTTTTTTCCTGACAAAGGATTTAATTGCATTTTTCGCACCCAATTTCATACTTAAACCGCAAAATCATTTTATGTTTTAAGAGCTGATATAGCAAGGCTTGAGTGTGAAAAAGTGCAGCTGATTCTTCGCAGTAGTTTTTGGATGGTGCCCTTTTAAATATGGAGAGCAATAAACAGCATTTTCGTCATTTTTTTCTTTTTTGCTATAAAAGGTAAAAATGCTGTTCAAGCCAGAAATAAATTAGCCAATATGTGTGGAGAAGATGTGTTAACAGTACATCAGTACCAGAACTGATTTGCAAAATTTTTCCTTCAAATGAGGAGGCCAAAAAACACCTCGATCAGTTTTTTTTTACAGCAAAGACCAAAACTTTTATGAGCGTGTAATCATGTTACTACCAAAAATATGGCAAAAGGTATTAGACCAGAATGGCAATTTTATAATTTAATAAATAATTTATTCATTAAACGAAAATTTCTTTTCATTTTGACAAAAAAATACGAAATGACTTTTCGAACAACCCAATATAATTTTCTATCCATCAACTACAAGGAGTAAAATTTTAAGATAACCATATATAAAGGGAATTTATAAGCAGAAAATGCTTTATTTCTAATTGGGAGGGAAAAGCTTATGTAATGATATATCTTACCTAAAAATTTTATTTTCCTATTTTTTATGTTGAATTACACCACGTTACTTTATTCTAAAATTTTCTCTTATTTCTTGTTCCGAACCTCATTTTTTTTTTCCTTCTGACTTGCCTAACTAACTAAAAAACTGATGATTGACTCAGAGTGAAGTGATAAAATTCCTTAATGCCCCAACCCAGAGGAAGTAAACCATTCTTCTCGTTTTCTGATGCAAAAGAATGCATTCCAACTTCACATAAAAACAAAGCGAGTAATTCCAAAAGAGGGTGCATAGTGAGGGAATGCTACAAAAAGTAGGCACCTTTGTACATATATGCATATGTAAACCTGCTTATTTTCTAATCCTAGTTTATTTTCTGTTTTAAAATACTAAATTTAAAAAAAAAAAATTTAAGTGTGCATTTTTATTTCCGACATTTATTTCTGTATTTTCATAATATTTTCTCAATGTCTTCTACGGTAAAATAAATTATGCCTTTTTGCTTTAGACAAAAACAAAAAATTATAATAAAAATCAAAAAACCATCATAACCAAAAATTCAAGTCAACTTTTATAAGATTAACAATACTTATCTTTGATATTTTTCAATATTTCTTAAACAAAGTACCACCTTATTAGATGAATATATCGTTTCTAAAATTGTCGTCATTGATATAGAAACATATTATGACCAAAAGTTTGTATTTGATCTTTATATGTACAACAGCAAATAGGATTCGACCTAGATGGGATAGAAAGTGTAAATTTCCTCCTGCATTCGCTTCATTCATAAATTTTAGTAGTAGTCCTATTAAGCTAAGAACCAAGCATAATATTTACCAATATAAGACTGGAAAAACTGACACAAATATTAATGTCAGTGCAATGCCATATTCTAAGAAAGTTTTTTTCTTATTTAAATTTTATTTCTCAATAGAATATGATAATGGTGTTCAGAAATGTTCCGAATATATTTTTTTTAATGTTTTACTACTCTTAACTTCTAAAGTTTAGTAATTTTTTTATCAATGTTTAAGGTGTATGACTACGTTCAGAATGATTAAATGAAAAAAAAAACACGCTCAAATATAGTTATATTTTGAATATCTGCATTAAAAAGATAGGAAATAAATTCTATGAAACCAAACTCTATCATTTAAATTTCGTTACAAATTGTCCCCCTCTCCCAAAGAGAGGTATAAAAGAAAATGTTCATAGCTTAGTAGTTTATCAAATGATTTGATTCAGCTTGCAGATAGCTTAAGAAATATATTATTTAGTTTATGAACTGAAAAAGAAAACTATATTTTTATCCATTTTTAAAATATGAGGGTCCAGTTGATAAGTAAAATGAAATTTTTAAACTCTTTTCACATTATGAAGCACTAACTCATTTATTTTAATGAATAGATTACTTGTTTTCTATTTCAAGAGCTGCAGAACACATTGAGAAATTATTATTCCAAATTTGAATAAAAATGATGTACTAGTTTTATTACTATTATTTATTCATGAGGACATGATTGGTAAGAAATTTTTTATCAAAGATTAGGATTTAAGGAAATAGCTTTTAAAGGTATAAAAGAGTATTAAAATGTATGTAATTGCAATAAAAATCAGTATAATTCACCGAAAAAAAAAAGGACTTACAAACAACAACAAAAAAATCGTACAGAAAAATCCCTTTCGTATTTGTTTAAAACATCGCACGAAACAACATATTAAGAAAGATGATGGAATGTCTTAAATTCTTCACGGCAATAAAAATAAAAAAAGCTTTATAACATTTACATACTATATATAGTGCATTTTTAAAACATTTTCTCTCATCTCTGAAGGATATATTTCTTTAACACACCATACTGTATTCTTACTTTTCGTCGTTCGGAGCTAATCTGCGCTAAGAACGCATAAGGAGTTCAACATAAAATTAGCAAGCATATTTAAAATAAATTATTCGCTATTTAGAACACTACTTCTAAAAGAAGTTCAAACGCTTTTCGAGATGCAACCAGTTCGGCATATTTCATAATTCGCTCTTTCGGAATAAGCGTTCCAATATTTCAATACGGTGTCCAATGTTGAAAAAACGAGCGAAAAAAAAATATCATTAACCATTGGTTAATTCCTTTACCAAATTCTTCCCTTTCGTCAATTTCCTTTTTTGATATATTCGGAGAAATATTTATGATTATTATCGATTTATGCATTCCTCAAACGGAAACAAACAAACAAAAAACCACCCTTCTTTGCATTTCTCAAGAAAATTAAACACCTTTAAGGTACATAAAAATGGTTTTTGAATTTAAGCACTTTTCATGTTGCAATGCACCCAGACAAAATATTATCTTTTCGACCCAGCAAATGATAAAATTATGCAACTCAGAAATTTTTAAGGCATGAAATATTTAATTTCTTATTTGGAAAGAAAATCCTTTAAGAATTTTTTTAAATGTGTTACAATTTGTCAAACATATAATAAATGGAAATGTCCAAAGTAAAATTAATGTTGTGTCAAGATAACTAATTGTCATATTAAATAGACACTATGTGCATGAAAAATTTCTTAAGTCAAAACAAAAATATTTCCGACAGAGAATAAAAAACTAATTTTATTTTATCATACACACACTAAAATGAATTGAAAAACAATATTAAGAAAGATGGCACCATTTATATTCAAACCCCTCCTCTGCCAGGAGAGGAAGTGTGTAACAGGTGTGAATAGTCAACAGTACACACCACCTGCATTGTTGTCACGATGGTGTGCGATAATACGCCAGCAGAAAATCCACCACCTTGCACTGTTTCCAATAGTAGTTAGTAACACTACAACAAAAACAGTCTGTACAATTGTCCAGATAGAATCCCAGCAGAGACAACATAGCTTCTAATGATGATGATGAACAGTATAAAAATATGATGATCATTGCAGAAAGTATGTATAAAGTGCAAGAATTTTCTCTTCCATGACTTCAATCCATTTGTACATCAGATCTGACTCTGTTACATACAACTTCCAAAACTGCAATACACAATCTGCTTTGCTTAGTGTATTTTAAAGAATACTGTTTACAACAAAATATAATTTTAACAAGGGAAGCATGGGATTGATCATACATAACTGTTATTCATATGGCTTTTGTACTGAAAGGAACTTTTCAAATTCTCTTTTTATAAAAACCTAATTAAAATACTGTAGCAATTACAATGCTTTATAAAAAAATCAAGTCATCTGCTTAGCAGTATAAAGTAAATTATTTGTTTCAACCCATTTGCACCATTCTTATTTGAAAGAAAATCATTTAAGAATATAAACTTACTTAATAACTTGACCTCTCAAAGAAATACGAATAAATGGATATAAAAACTATACCATTCATTCACTGATGTAAATGGGTCAAATATGTAATTAATGAGAAAAATCTTATAAATAAATAAACTGTTAAAGATAAAGATAATCAGATATGATGACTCAAATGTATTGAACTAAAATTACAACAAAAATTACATATATTTTTCTACAAAGGAAAAAAAAAGGAAGAAGTTTTACACATCACAAATTTTATACATAGCGTTTCACCAAAATACAT
Source organism: Argiope trifasciata (assembly GCA_026543055.1). NCBI lineage: Eukaryota > Metazoa > Arthropoda > Arachnida > Araneae > Araneidae > Argiope > Argiope trifasciata. Next base: position 8,317,084 of record JAPMOQ010058975.1, read on the forward strand.
CGATAAACTGAAATAAAAGAAATGAATGACTAATACTTTTTCCTGAAATTATAAAATTTTATCAGCTTCCAACTGACAAATACTTTATTGATTCTATTCCTATACAGATTATATGTACATGACATTTCAAGAGGAAATATAAACAGTCATATTCAAGTTTTACATAGAATTCTCACTTCTTCTATGAGTTTAAAGAGAAAATAATCTCAAATTAAGAAAATGCTCAATTCGCATACGCAATATGGCTACATTGCTAAATGCATTTACCTTTGTTACTTTTCTGCAATAACAATCGAAGTTATATTAAATTATGTTAAAATATATTACACTCATCTAAATCATAACCTCTAGAAAATCATGCTAATTATATATAACACATAACATATTTTGTCAGAAAGAAAATTTCTAAACCATTATATGAATATGTTTATATGAAATAAATGCAAATCGTTTTCTTTAAAGAAACAAATTATACGGCCAAATTTGGAAAACTAGATTCGCTAAAATTTAAAAACAGCACAAGATTAAATAATTAAAAAATGTCATTATCGAATTAAAAAAGTAATAAGCATATATTACAACTTAGTAAAAACATTTTAAATATTACATCTGAAATTTTAAAATGAATTTCAAATTAAAACATTTGAAATAGAAAACATATTGCTTATAGAAAGCTTTGACATATAAATGTATATATGTTTATAAAACATCTGTACATGGAATAATGCTGCCTATACAAGTGAATGATATAACACAGTGTATAAGGAGCTTCCCAGAGGCGAACTTCAGGATTAATTTGAGTCAATAAATAAGCAATAAGTTCTATAACAGAGGCAATATTTATTCTCCATTGTTGGCAAGGTAAGCACTATATATATAAGCATATTAAAAGATGAAGAACTGCCTCCTTCCATATAGTAGATTGACTGGCATTTTTAGAATTGTATACAATCATATTTCATTGAAATAAAAATAATTACCTTTAAATAATAATTGTAAATGTACAAGGGTAAATGAATAGCTACCACGAAACAAATGATTTAAAACATGAAAGAAAAAAAAAAACAAAAAAACAAATATAAAAAGTATCTCTACCTTTACTGTCCTACAGACAAAACATAATAAAACAAAGAAATATTTTGGCAACTTGGTGCATGTATACGACTTCCATAACGTGGACGAGCATTAAAAAAACATAAATATAATGATAAACATAAATGCAACTGATCTTAAAAACAATCAGACATGAACCATGGATAAGATAATCATACAAATTGAAAATAACAAACAATACACAAGATGGCAACTAACATAATGCTAACAACCATTTACAACTAATGATAATGATAAAAATTTATGTTTTTTTTCCATATACATAAATGACATCTACATCAGCTAAGGGCAACATTTCATGTAGCCATACTGAGTCAAATTATGTGGTTGTTTATATCCTCCTCAAGAAATGCTGTGAAGAGAGCAATTGAAGGGTCAGCAAACATGCCGCTGGAAGAGTTAATTGGCATCTCCTTTGAAGGAAAAAATGGCTGGACTTGAGTTCTTTATACAGAGGTGGCTGACCAGGAGGAAGAAGAGTATGTTCCCTGTATATTATATAAAATGAAAATTAAGTATGTAAGTAATTATTTTTAAAATATATCAAAGAGAGGTAAGATTATTTATACAGCCAATGATTTCTACACAACAGTCAAGACAATAGAAACGGTAGTAACTACAGAAAAACTAGGTCTGGAGAAACTTGGATAAGAGTGTCAGTTCCTCGCAAATGTTTTGTAATTAATCTTCCGTAATATAGGTATTGCTTTGAAGGCATCATAAAAGAGATTAGAAGGCATAATAAAGACCAACGCTTGATAAAAGAGAATGTCTAAGGTTTGTTCGGTATCATAAAAAAATTTCTTGCATTTAATAAATAGTTGAATGCCAACACAAAAAAATGACAAAAAGCATCTAGGTAGAAAATTCTGAAATTTCATTACATATCATGGGTTTGTACTGTGCAATACTAGGCAATATGCTAAATTTCAAGGTTACTTTGTCCAAACTATGTATAACAATAAGGCTAAAAATTAGTCCATATACATTCATTTCGTTTGCATTTAGAAATGTTTAATTTTATAATACAATTCAAACAAAATTAATAATATATTTAAAATATAATACTTCATCAGAATCACCCTGTTTACTTCATATTTCAAATGTCATGCTTTGAGTTGTACTACAAGAATATGTATATGAATTTAAATGCAGAAATCTTCCAACAGTTAACCATAGATATGCTTATTAGAAGCTCTATTAACTACAGGATCAAAATATATACATTCCATCACAATAATGTGTCTTTAATTGGTGTAAAAAAAGGGAAATTTCTTTAGCAACTAAACATTAAAAAGTATCTTTTCCTTCTATTGTTTCTGAAATTTCATTTTTTTAAATTTAAAAATATGAAAATGATGCTAAAAGGCACTGTTAGTACTTGTTACTTATGGCACTTTACAAGCCCGCTGATAGAAAGTTGTCAGAGATTTTAGCAGAAATGAGCGCCGCTTGTTTGTTCAGTAGTGCCAAACAGGGCCAATGATACGACTTGAATAATTCAAGCTTCACATTCACTTGCACAACCCCTTTTTACAGGGGAGCACATTCATACAACTCACAGATAAAACACAGAACAACCATGCCTGAACCAGGACTTGAATCCGGAACGCCCAGATCATAGGGAAGACATTCTAACACTATGGCAAGACGCCGACTAAGACACTGAAAATCCTAATATGAAAAAACGGTGGATAATATTTGTATATGTATAACGGCAAAAGAGAGCAAAAAAAGTACAAAGAGAATTTAAAAATATAAACAAAAATGTTTAGAAAATATTCTAATTCTGAAGATGAAAAAATCAAATCAATTAAGCTTCATTATATGAAACTAATATTTCTCAACAGTTTAAAAAAATAACCAAGCAACCCCTATATTTTTTGAGAAATTTCCTAACTGCTATCCAAGCTCATAGGCATTTTTAATAAAATATTATAGAAACAACAAACCAATCCAAATATTACTTAAAAGAGAATACAAAAAGTAAAATTTTGGAATTAACACTCTGAAATATTGCTGCTTTAATTTGAAAGATGTATAAATACAGGTGGAGGGTAAAATACTTTCCCGAAGTTCTTATCATCACAATTTCCACTTTATTAATAATATAGTATAAGAATTATAAATATTTTTAAACATATTTCCACATAGAGATAAATATTTTAGCAAGGTATATTCAGAAAATTTAAGGAACCTCAAAATGCTATCTTACCCATGTAGTTTGGCTTTTTTCTTCTTTCTCCATTTACCCTAGTCTTAAGGCAGAAGTGGTTGGTCAATGTCATGGCCATCAGCAAATGTCGTTGTACACTGACTTGATAATGTCATTGGTGCTAGGATTCCCTGCATTGAAAAAAAAATCAAAAGATCAAATAACTTCATGAACTAAGAATAGATTCATTTTTTTATGAAACATAATATCTGTATTTAAAGTATTAGAAGAGAAACGCTCAACTTGAGCAAAGACCTAAGAATCCATCAACATTAATCTTTCTACAACCGTACAACATTAAGAATCTAAGATAATTTTAAAATATTTTCAGTGTTTTTAAAAAATTAAAAATATTTCTAAAAATAAGCTATTATAACTTTTACAAAATGCCCTCAGCTCTTATAACACTGACAAACATTTTCGTCCAGAGTTCTACATTTTACAGAAGAAGAAAGTAGACTTCAAGAATAATTGTTGCTTATGAAAACTAAAATATTGGTTAAAACATACGAACCGGTAATGAAGTAGCCAACCGCTGATGTGTTAGGGAATCTAGCGTCTGTGGGTGAGGAATTGCATGCATTCCCAATTTAGGACCTTCTTCATTTTTTTCTTCTTCTCTCCTTTTCAAACAGGCTGCCTTGGGATTTAAATTTCTTTCTGTAATAAAATTTTAACATATAAATATAAATAAGAAAAAATAGTATTAAGAATTTTAATTGTATAAATCCATATTTTTTATATGAACAGTTAATGGATTTTTTTGCACAAACAGAGCCTTTGGCATTAATTATTTGAGCTACATAGTAAAACGTTTCATTTATTAAATATGGATTTCCAACAATGTTAGTTTTATTCATGCTAAATTTAAAAGAAAAAAAAGACTAATCAGTTTTCTGAATTTTCAAGCAAATTAACGATATAAAAATATGATAAGGAAATTAAATGTAAAAACTTTCGTTTATTAAATACAAATTGGTCTTAATTTACCTTTAGTAAATCATAAGGCAAAAACATAGCATTATAATACAGCAAATAGCAAGAGAAAAAATAGCAACAGAAAAATTACTAACCTCTCACTTGCTGCTCCAGATTAGTAATTACATCAACAGCTTGATGCAAAATATTTAGTTTTGTTTGTGCTTTATCAGCTTTAAGATGTACCATGCACATACGACCTAATTCCTTGAAAGCTTCATTTATATCCCTAACACGAATTCTGCAATGGCAAGAAAAACAGTCACTTACAATTTCCTGTTTAGGAAAATAAAACTGCTATGATAACAGCATCATTTCAGTCACCTTCATACAATTATTATCTAAACAACATAATTCCAACATTGAAACCAGTTATTGTTATTTGAAAAGCAAAACTTTAAAATGAAAGAAGAAACAAAAGAACAAGCTGAATAAAGCATAGTAAAATATACCGTGTACTGATGCCTTTAATTTAATAATTAAATAAGGGCATGCAAGATTTAAAAAATATATATGTAATTGATTTTTGCTTTATAGCTTACATGCCTCACAGAGTATTTTAGTACGGTTTATACAAAATATATTTCTAATTAACAACAGCTCAATTAATAGCAACACAAGTAGGCAATTTCAGCAGTTGTAAGAATCAACAAAATAACGAAAACTCCCACAAGCAAAATACCCAGTAAACTTATTACTTCAAAAATTCAAATAACAGTTTTTCAGCATTTGAAAGAACTCAGAAATGAAAGCTAAAAGGACTTATGCTCCCAAAACAGTTTTACTGAAATAAGCATTTATGATGCAAGCCTTAAAAATATATTGATTTACAATACATACATTACTTTGGTTATGTCAAAGCAGAGCACCTTTACATTCAAATTCATTACATAACAAAAACATTTGTTTGTATTTTTGAATTAAAGCGTTCTGATTTCTCATCAAGAAAAATGCACAATATTCAAATACTAAAACTTACTGTCCTGAAATAAGTATGTGGGTTATAAATTACGAATCATAATTGCATGGTCAAAGGGATATTTGCATTTCTAAGTAGATAAAACATAAATACAAGAAAATCGAAACAAATTAGAAATGCTGGCTCTTAAAATGAACCAGAAAGACTTTATTAATCATTTGAGCACAATAACACTTTTCTGATTCCATACAGCTTAATGAGAGCATTCAGTGAGAATACCTTAATTAGTTAATGATTTTAATTCTGTAGAAGTTCTGAAACACACAAATTTTAACATGTGAAACAAACATGAGATTCATTCCTAAGTCTTCTCAATGTAAAGTCTCATTTCTTCACAAATAGGTCATAAATCTGCCATCTGACACTTTATAAAACCATCACCACCTGCGATCGTCGATAGGATTTATGCAAAATGAACAGACATCAAAGAACCCTGGAAAACCGCAAGAAAATGGAAAGACGGAAAAATGTATAAGTCGTCAGAATGGGACTTGAAAAGTACTTTTGCACTATTTGATAATTTCAGACAATATTTTTCAATTTAACATTAAGACACTACTTTTGCAACAATTAATTATAGCTATTACGCTTTAGGCTGTTCCAAGAATTTAAGTAAATTCAGAAAACCCGAAAACGTATCTTTAAAATAGAATAAATCAAGTCTAAATTGAATTATATATCACAAAATTCAAAAGAATTTTAGCATATATATATATATATATATATATATATATATATATATATATATATATATATATATAATTGTATTTTCTAGCAACTGTTACACAAACTACCAACAAAAAAAACCCTAAATGAAATGAAACACTAACACAGAACATATATGAATTTTGAGAAAATTATAAATAATAATAATGTTTAAAATGCATGAAAAAAGTTACAGACAGCCAGACATAATGTAACAAATGCAATCTCAAGTTAAATTGGACATTTTACATGCACGAGAGGTTTAAATTAATTTTCTCAAAATATGTTAGTTAAAATATGAAAAAACTTATTTCTTCTTGTCAAAAGTCAAAAATTAAGTATCCTTCCAGAGATAACTATTTTACTGACTTTACAGTCTAGCTAAAATCCACTAAACACTAAAATCCATTCAAAACATTTCTCACTCATAACACGTATTTCAAACCAAAATATATGCAACTTTTTGCTTCATTAGTTTTATTTCAAATAATGAATTAATAATATTTTTGTAACATTTAGCCTATCGTCAATTAATAATGATAATCAATCAATGGTCAAAGTACACTATATGAAAATTCCACACAAATTTCAAATGCTAAATTTTTAACTCAAAACAGACTATTCCAAAAAATGTAGTATAATAAAGATATTGCTAACATAATTATGGAAAATCCAGTAGAGAAATAAAAGCAAAATACCGGAGATTATGATACTGGTAAAAAATTCAGAATTACAAAAGAAATCACATTTCCTTACTCTAATAATCTAACATATATTAAAATACAAAAACACCAAATCGTCAAAAATGACAAATTTAAATTAACAATAACAACATTTGCTTTGTTTGAAACTATTTTTGGATTAAAAAAATTCATTTTTTATATGCAATTGCTGAATTTCAAATAATTATAAACACATTACCAATTTTCATACAAGTTAGAAAACAGGAAAAACAACTCTTTTCACTTCAAAAAGTAATGAGACGCATTATCATTCCTAAACATTATAAGGATTCCTAAAACTTATGCAAGTATAAGATTTCTAAGTCCTAAAAGTACTTAGGAATCTTAGAGGTTATGGGTTTGTTATTTCTTAAATTTTAGCTTTTGCTATTATATTTTTTCTATAATCACTTTCAAACGAGAATGCAAAAACGATACGTCCTGCACAATGGCTATCAGGCTGGTAAAAGGAGTGCGCAGGATTAATTAATTAAGAATCTTTCTAAATGGCGCATAAAATTGTTTAATAAGTTTTTACCGTTCCCTGGCATTGTTGGCTTGCCTCCTTTCTTTATCTTTCTCAGCTTTTATTTCTGGAACTTCATCTTCATCCCCAGAACTACTACAAAATAAGATTAAATACTTTATATCGTATTTTACCTTTAAAAATTAAAAGTATAAAATACAAGATAAAAGATAAGTAACGTATTTAAAAAGTAACAAATATTAATAAATTATTTCTCTAAAACAAGCACATAAGTAATACTAAATTAGAAATGTATAAAAATACACATTATAAAAATATTTAAAAAAAAGTAAGGAAACATTAAATATGTACGGACGAATCAAAAAATTTCAAGACAATTCAAAAACATGGGTGATAGTTACCAGTTGATCTTCTAAAAATCAAAAAAAAATTTGTAATAGGAAAAGGAGCATAAATGTAGAGATGTATGCTGGGGCAACATCCTATGTTGTTTTGAAATTGAAGAGCGATATTATTATAGGCTTCTTGACATTTCATTTACATCAAGATAAACTATAATTTTTATCAGGTTTTAATAACAACGTAGAAGACAGGCTCGGATATTTAAAAATTAAAAGGCGTCGTACCCAACATAAACCATGAGAAGTAAAATAAGTACAATGAATTGAGCAATATAGAAATCCAGTCATACAAAAAGTGATTGAGATATTAAAATATTATAGAATTATTACTTACTCGGAAAATTAATTTCAATTATGATAAATTTGATTTTGGGAACGTTGAAATACCCCTTTTCCACGGAAATGCGTTGAGTCCGAATCAAGATACTTTTTTAAAAGCAGAATTTGGTTCACTTTAATTATAATCAACTTAAAGACTTAATATTTTATCACAATTAAAAAATGAATTAATGAGGTGGACAAAAGAGAGAAAAAATTTCAGAATATGAAAGAAATTTATTTTTTGCAATACGTTCGAAGGAAATTACACGTTCAGATAGAAAAGAACATGAGCTTAATGAGATCGAACAAATGATTTTATGAAAAGACTCTTTGCAATTTTAAGTCTCTAAAAAGTTTTAGCTTTCGCATACCACATTTGCACTTCTATATTAAACAATCGCAAAAAAGGTATAAAGTTTTATACTTTAGAACAGGACTATCAGTTAAGTATACATTGCATACATGTGTTTAAGGAAATAAAATTTATCAGAATCATCATCAGAGTCTGACTAAGGTAGGAGCGCATTGAGCAGTTGCCCGGGCCTCCAAATCAAAGGGGCTCCCAAAATAGAATAGAAAGTTTATTTAGTACTTTTTCGTTAGCCATGCGTAGCGAGAAATTGCCAAACAATGCAGAATTCTACCGAATTTGATACTATGTACTCTATTTGTTTTGTTTTGCCATTCTCTTGGCTTGGTAACTTGACGCGTTTAGTTAAAATCGTGCCCGGATAACAGAAAAATACCGTTTATTTTACGCTTCCGTCTATGTACAGTTTTTCATTTCTGAAGGAGAAGGGTCAAAAAAGTTTTTGCCCCAGAACCCAATTAGGCTATGTCGGGTCCAGGTTATCGTTTGTTAATAATTACATGATAATAAACTATAATTTTTGATACCAAGAAAGACTGATTTTAAGTACTTACAACCTAGTCCTAGATCTCTTAGTTCCTTTAGAAGCTATATTTGAAGCAGTGTTTGATGATGTGGAAGTTGGAGATGACACAGGAGGCGTCCCTGACACACTATTTCCTGTAGGTGTACTAACAGTTGGTGTTGAATTTGCATTAGGTGTAGCAGATTTACCTCTACTTAAATCACCTTTATCAATGTCTTTCACTTTGTCTTTTAAACTTGGAAGAGTATCAGGGGGTAAACCTGTAACTAAAAAATATCCTAAATATATTATTTGCGATTTTTTGTACTATTAACTCAAATAAAAAAATAAAAATACACAACAAAACCTTAATTTAACTATCTAAAAGAATTATAATTTTAAATAATTTCAAAATTAACTTTTTGGAACAAAAATATAAAATAGACACATTAATACGATATTTGGAAAGTAAAATATATAAATTGATGGCAAGGCTATACAAAACATGAGCTTTATTACTGATGAAATAACTTTCAGATTTATTCAATTTTTAATATTTAAAAGGCCATTTTTACATGCTTTTTGAAGATACATACCAAACGGTTGAGAAGCAGATAATTGTCCGGATGATCCTGGTTGTGAAGTTCGACTTCTTAACACATTATCAGGTAAAGTATTTGGACCAGCCTGAAGAGAAAAAAAAACATAGGAAGGCATCAGTCAGAATAATTCGTGAATAATTTTTCAATTTAGATTATTTCAGTAACTAGTTAAGAATACAAATAAGATTCACAGAGTAAAAGTTTCTTCCATATTCAATTTAAAAAACGAAAAGAAAATTGTAAAGTATGCTAGTACACTTAACAGATCAAATGAAAATTCACTAATTTCAAACACATGAATTAAGATTTTAGTTTTTAGGTTTGAAAATGTGTATTTTTCAGATATAAATGACAGTTTACAGAAAATTAAAAAAAGAGAAGTATATGGCTATGACCAAGCATTTGCTACAAAATATAAATAAAACATTGCACAATATTAAAACCTCATTTATCATAGAAATTAAGCTGAACTGAAATGAGACGAAGATGTCGAAGAGATGATGAAAGATATCAGAGTTGAATATTGTAGGAATGATGTCTCAAAATGATTCATCCCAGATACATTTAAAAATGTTAGTAAACAACTAATGAAAAGAAAACTTAACTGATAAAAATCACATAGCACTAGCTCCTGTATGAATAATTCAACTTAATAAAAATATTAGATACCTTTGCAGTGGATTATAAGCATAGCTAGGAATGAATACATAATCAATGTTCAGTTTGAGAAAAAGGTGAAAGTTTCTTTAAACACCCCTTAACTTACCACATGAGGATCTAAAGATATGATTGCAACACCAGGATATGACTGAGGAGGAATAAGTCCATTGGAATGTGCAGTAACCGGGGAAATATCATTTAAAGTTGTTGTAGGAGGCACTGGCTGTATCCCTGGTCCTTCTGCATGATTCCTCAATATATTTATTGCATCATCTAACCGTTCTTCCATCACGCCTCGAGACTGCTATACAAGAAAAAATATACATAAAACTTTTAACAGTGGCATGAATTACACAATAACATGAAACAGTTTTAATACCCACACACACACATATTATATAATGAAACAAACTTAAACCATACAAGAATATTAACAAAAGATTAGCTCAAATACAGATATGAAAATGCACAGGAAAATAACTTAAAAAGCAAAAACTCGCCTTTCATAAGAAAACTTGAGAACTATTATCAAACAATCGTTTGAAATTTACTTGAATATAAATCAGGTTTTTTTTAAAGAAAAAAAATTAAATAATTAAATGAATCATGCTTTTAAAAGACTTTTAATTTTGCTCTAATTTTGAATGGGCAGTTATTAGATCGCTCTTAACATTCACTGTAAATACCGAGTAAGAAAATAAGAATCACTGAAGTAAATATAGTTCTGTCAGTCCACGACAAGAGCACTGCCAGACGATCGTCTATGTATACGGCGGGTGTTATAGAAACGGGTTTCAGAAGAGAACATACATTTAGAATGGGTTGAATCGGACAGAAGTCGGGGGGGGGGGGTCATTCTTTTAATTGGCGTCAATCTAAAGCGATAAAAATAGCCTGTTGTTCATTAGTCTTCTCGCTTGTTGCATATGTATTGGTAAAATTAATTGATTATTGATTTTGAATTCTTTATTTGAAAAGTGTAATGAAAATTTGTTTAAAAAAAGTTCTTGTAGGGAACTTTGAATTTCATTATTTTTGAAAGAAGTAAATTATACAATTCAGTATTTTATCTTTGTCGAAAGAATTTAATAATTTCTGTAAATCTACAGGTATAATTCAGGTAATTCCTATCAGAATCATTATCAAGATAAAAAGGCGAGGGGGGGGGAAAACTAGGGTTGTTTTAACATTTTGCTGTTAGTGTTAAATAACAACTATGAGAAATTTTATTTATAGTTTTAAAAGAAAAAATATTATTTTGAAATAAAAAATAGCGATTCAATTACGCTGTATAAAAATATTTAGAGATTAGAACAATTTAAATTCTCTTCTGGAATTGAATGAGTACATGTATAATTGTTAAGAAGTGATTCTATTAAATTTTTATTGCGAAATATTATTCAACTATACAATGGCATAAAAAAATATTATACATTACAGGTAGCTCATTTATTATTTTTTTAAATTAACATTTAGTATTTTAGGCTTGTTTTCTCGCCTTCTTTTTGTTTCAATAACTTTCCTTAGTAGATATAATTCCAGGAATCTAAAAAATTATGCACGTTAATGTGAGTTAGAAGGATTAAAGTAATTAACGAGATTTCTTTTATTTAGGTGAACTGATTGTGATAATATAACGGTGAACGCTAAGTATTCTCAAACGGCACTAGTGGATTTTGAATATAAATGTGAAGGACATTAGGAATGAAGAATCTTCAATCTCGAAATGATTGAATGCATGCAGGAATTTGTGGATCTTTTATTGATTCGAGCTCATGTCTACTGATATACATTGAAACGAAAAGCTCCTTTATCCCTCAGTTATTTGAATTGACAGTTTTAGAGAAAAAGTTTTCTTTGGAATAATTTTTTTAAGTCGGGGGAAACGAATGCATGGTAATCTGGAATACAAAAACAAACTTTTACCGCGTTTTTCATAGAGTAATATAAATCGATGTTGGGTTTATTTAGTTGGGCTCCTTTAAATCAGGAACATCTAGTACATGCCTGAATGAACACTTGAATTATCTTCAAATTCAGAATACTTTTACATATAAACTTTGCAAAATTAATTATACAATAGAAAGCTTGCGCATTTAGAAAATAAGTTACAAATCAATATTTGATTTTTAAAAATCTAAAAATTGATAGTCTGGTTATCGTTAATTTTGTGTTTCGGGAAATAGTATATGTATCAGAAAAATATAAACCTGGAAAGATTTCAAGCATATTTAATTATGAACATTTTACTTTATAACAGAATAAAAGCAACTTTTTATAAAAATTATGAAATAATTACGATTTATGATGTTATTATTTTTATGTTAAATTAGACAATTAAGTAATTTGGCTCATTTGGAGACATTTTAGGCATTTTCTTAAAAACCACTTTTCAAATGTAAGTACGAATTATTGCAAAGCAGGATTAGAAAAAATAAGTTTATTAATATTTAGTGGTAAGAAAGTAATAAAATCTATATTTATGTATGCATCATTCTTAAATTTTTACTCTGAGTTTCAGATTTGAAACCAAACTTTTATAAATTAAAAATATAAATATATTTATATTTTTAAGTTCAAATATTACTGCAAAAAAGATAATTATGAGAAGCAATAATAAAAGAAAAAAGGGTTTATAAATGTTTTATCTTTAGCACTGCGAAACAAACTAGGAAATATATCAACAATCCTATTTAAATCCTATTAAATAAACCCAATTGCATTGAGTTCAATTAAACTACTGATCTTTCAGCAGCAGAACTTCATTAATCCATAAAAAAGTAAATTCGGAGGAGGGGGGGAGTCAAATCCGAGATCCATCCACACCCATGGCCATTGCTAGGCATGTGCAATACATCTATCTGGAAAATGTCTAATGAAGTATTCTCGAAAAACGACACAATTAATATTGTTACTATAAGCAAACATATTTTTAATAAGATAAAACATTATTATATGAGTTTCATTATAAAATACTGTCCATTTTTACAATTGGTTCCCAATTTTAGTAACACAAGTTGAATTGCTTTCTTTTTACAGACTAAACCGCAGATATATTAATTATACAAACAATAAAATAGAACAAGAATAATGGAAGAATTCAAATAACGAAAAATATAAGAATCAAAATCCTTAATATAGTTTAAAAGGAAAGTTAAACATCTTGCACCTCAAAAAATACATTTCTATTTATAGATTAAATAAAGCTACTCAATAAAAGTCAACTTTGAATTGCTCTAGTTTATTAAGAGCAGCCCAAAGTATGGGAAAAAAATAAAATACATAGTTGTTTAACGCTAAATTCATAAAAAATTGGCTAATAAATTTAACAAAATTTATGTAAAAGAATGTAAACATAACATTACATATAAATTTTTTTTACTCAGATGCTAATTGTCAATCACATGATATATTCAAATGTTTTTAAACCTACCAATAGATGTTAAAATCACAGCAGTCACTCTGAAATTTCTCATTATTACAAAAATGTGAAATAAAGAAGTTCAAATCTTTTTAAACATTTATTCTTTAATTAAAAAATTGAACATAAAAAAAGCGAAATTAATGAGTCTGTTTAACCAAAATAGCTACTATACCTCAGCATGGTCTCTGAGGATATGTATGGCTTCATCTAGTCTGTCTTCCAGACGACCTTGCTACACAATTAAAGTAACAAAGGACAAATGCAAAAACAATATTAATCGACATGCAGTAAATCAATATTAAATAATTACAAAAACTAAATCAGAAAAAGCACAAAATATTATAACAAGCAGGATAATATCATGCATTCAAATTATATGTTTACAATTTAAAAAGAAAGGATTTAAAAAAAAGCAGTCGTGCAAAATTACTAAAAAGAAAAACCCACAGATGGGGAAAAAAATTACAATGGGAAGCAAATAAACTTAATTAAAATCAATCTTAAAAATAAAGTTTCTCAGCACTTTGATTTTCCAGAAAAATATAATGTTTTATAGTCAATTAAATAACTAAAAACATTAAGTAACAAAAAAATCGATTAATTTATACTACTTTTTCAAAATAATAATAATAATTCTTCCTCAATGACTGCATAAATTTGGAAGTAAAAAGACATCAGAGCCTGTACCCTTATTCAACAATACTTCCTTACCATATAAATGTGAAGACACAGTTGATTAATATTACTGCTTCAGCTCCTTCTTTTGAAGTCATTTCTCATATCCTTTGTTTATATTTTTAAGCTTGTGTCATTCACTTTCTGCTCTTTTTGAACTGAAACTGTTTCAACCATTCTATTTCTGTTAGTTCAGTTCAAGATAAACAGTTATATTCGTTTTATAAGTGACAGCATAGCATTTATAGTTAATACAGACTTGATTTTGGATTATTACTCTTCCTTTTCTATATACTTTAACTACTGTAATTAATTTGTAGTGGGATACCATTCATTATATTACAGCCTGAGAGAACCAAATGATTAATAATGGCCCTTCTACTCATTCTCCTGAAGTCGTTTTGTATTTCTTTCACTTATATATTTGCATTCAAACTTGTTTCATTCACCTTTTGTTTTAACAGTTCTGTTTTCATTTGCTCGGTTCTTGATAAAATATTAAATAATTATTTTATACATGGCAGCTGAGTGTTTATGTTTAGCATAGTTTAGATCAGTGATGCGGAAACTACGGCCCGTGGGCCAAGTCCGGCTCGCGGAAAGGTTTAATCCGGCCCGTTTAAGAGTGCCGTCGTGAGAATGTTCTTGAGTGTGAGAATGAATGTGAGAATTTTCCAAGAATACAATCTTTAAAATTCACTATATCAAACAATAAGATTAAAAAATACGAAATTAATTTGAGAAAAATATCTTCAGAATTTGAAAGGAGATTTCAGGACTTTAGAAAAATGGAACCAGAGTTTAGTATTTTTGCGACCCCATTCAATATTAATTACGAAGAAGTTGATGCAAAATTTCAACTTGAGTTAATAGAACTGAACTGTAACACTGTCCTGAAACAAACTTTTCATACAGTGCCATTACTAGAATTTTATAAAAATTTAAGTCCAGATAATTTCTCCAATCTAATTACTCATGCAATGAAGATAATGACAATGTTCGGCTCATCTTATATATGCTTTTCAACAATGAAGCTTAATAAAACTTCTTTAAGAAACAGAATTACAGATGAGCACCTTTCATCAGTTTTAAGAATTTCTGCTTCGCAAATGGAACCGGACTATGATGAAATTTTGATAAAACAGTCTCAATTTCATTTTTCTCATGCACCAGTAATACCAGAAAATAATGTGATAATACTTCACATCAAGAACTACACTAAATTCATTTTTATATTTTGTGCTTATAATTTTCTTACCTTTTGCTTTTTTACTATTAAAATAATAAGTGTATGTAATAATATACATATGCATACGTTTATAGAACATATAAATTTTTTAACGATTAAGCATTATTCTTTGGCCCGCTACGATCGTCTAGTTATTACAAACGGCCCGTCTTAAAAAAAGCTTCCCCAACACTGGTTTAGATTATACATTATCATCGTTACTCTTCCAGATGTGTGCCTTGATAAATATAATATTTTTATCATTTAATTCATGTATAGTATATTATAAAATATTAATATATATGTAGACTAACAAATGCAGTGTTTTCTGGTCCTCATCTCTTCACTTATTCTATTTCAGAGTTTCATATAGAAAACACAATTGAATGAGTATAAAAATTATAAAAAAATTATTTAATGTATAAGCATAACATATTTTCTATACATATCAGTACAATCTTAACGTCCTTTTATTTCTGTAATAATCCGATTTCTTTTTTCGATCTACTAACATAATAAAACTTGCATGCATTCTGACATGAACAGGACAGCAATGAAGAATGCGCTTTATTTAATTTAATTAGTGAATAAGCCTATTTTCTGCAAACCAAGGGGATATGGCAGGGTGGTAATCCTTTGATATCTATAAATTGCAATATATGTCATCATTTGGAGGTACTTCACAGCTGTTGAAGCGAGGTAAATATTTAAAACAACGGTTCGTTTTATACAAAATCAGTTTGGCTAAACCATGAAAAAAATATAAAAAAGAAAAGAAAATATAGATTTTTAGCGAGTTTTTTTCTGTACCAGATCGTATCGACAATATACATCTATAAATATGGAAATGTGTAACAATATGTAGAGAATATATATCTTACCAATGGAAGTAACGTTCGGTCAGTATAATCGGAATTTTGTGTGGGGGCAGGGTGGGCACCACTGCGGGACCAATGAGTTACACCTGAAATTTGTATTGTATGTTTTTTTTAACCAGGGATCGAATAACTTCTACACTAACAAATAGTAGACAGTATATAATTTAAACTTACCAGACAGAGGAGAAGGGGAGCTAACAGGTGTAGCAGGGGTAGAAGTGAAGCTATTTCCAGGTGGTTCAGCTGAGTATATCTGAGTAAAATATATACATATATTTAAGTATATGTATTTACTTTAAAGCTAACCATAAATCTTTATACAAAAGTATTTTTACAAATATTAGGGAATCTAATGTGTCAAAATTCAATCCCACATCATGCAGTTGCACTAGTTTCTTTACGATTCAAACGTAACGAATAATTTAAAGATCGAAGTGAGTTCGTATTTTTAAAAATTCCATTTCATAATAAGTCCAGTTAAGTGCATAAAATCAAGATCATAATTAAATAATAAACTAAGAAAGAATCAAACTTATGAGCCTATGATATTTTAACACAAATACTCAAAAATTTCATTAATTCCTTCATAGAGTTAATTAGTCTGAAAGAACTAGTGGTGCATTTTACAATTCAACTGGAAACCTCACCAGTTTCCGAAGTGCTCGCAACTGCTCGATCAACAGTCATTCAAGAGAATGTCGTCCATTGAAAAATTTCTGCTTGCTCTTTTATTGAAGAGGAAAAGACGAGGGGTTAGAAAAACGTGACTTTGCTTATTACTTATTAAAATTTATTTCGGCAACGTATGCAAATACCTGAAATTTTTTCAATTATTTTTGCATATCGAAATTTTATTTTATGGTTTGCTTGGCTAAAATTTGTTTAACAGGAGCTGACATAAATAAATATATTCCATTAGAAGAAAAATTTATCCTTAAACTGATACAAGTCAAGTAATCAAATATGTCTTGTACAATTAAATAAAATTTTGAAATTTCTGTTTTCTTTAAATTGATGACAAATTATTTTTATGGTTTGTGCTTTCTTTTAATACCTAATAATTTCTTTAATAATTTTTCTTTGATTAAATTTATATTAAAGGTGTATTTAATTCTAATGGGGAAAAACATTAATTTTTATTGACATGAAATTATTTTTGTTAAAATAATTACTTTGCTCTCAAAATAATTTTTTATAAATATTAAATGAGGTAAATAATAACAATCATCTACGCTTATGAATGTGTCAGCATGAAACATCATAGACGTTTCTTATGAGCTATGCAGCTATATTGGATGATCAATGGCGCCGCCATTCGCTCTCTGCTAAAAGGCTACATGAAGCACAATTGCCCATCATGTCTCAGGGTAACTTAAAGTGGTCCGGTAGTTGCTGACAGGCTGCAACCAGTTACTCGGTAGCGCCACTGTTCGCAGTCGGCTAAATAAGGTCCATTAAATCCAATGTCTCGTAACTCGTCGATGCGTTTAGTGACACAACCAGTTGCATGCAGCCAATATATGACTAAATCTTATTATCATCCACATTACATTAAAAAAACACTTACAGAAGCAAGTGCCTTTCCTAATGTATCCCCAGTCTGTGTTGGCTGGCTTCCTCGGTTTATTAGAGGATCGGTGGAACTCAATGGACTTGGAGGACTTGTAGCTTGACCATAAAGGGGGGAAGCAGAAGAGTGTGCCATAGGAGTCCTATGGCTGGACGGGTCCCTGAAACTAGACATGGGTGGAAGACTATTGGCCATCAAAGATGGATCATGGCTAGCTGATACTGTGTTATAGCCCTAGGGAAAACAAATAATATTGAAGATGTTTTAAAGAAAAAAATTACTCGCAAAATACTGAAACTACTTATGGAAAGTTTTTTTTCACAAATTGATAATTTAAAACTAATTTATCTCTCATTACATTAAATAAGGGGAAACTCATAACAAAGAAATTTGCATTTGTAAGAATACAATACAAAGGTCTCAAATGCTAACTGGAACTGTACATTGAATATAAGCGAAAGAATTTTTTTTCCACATTAAAAAAAAAAGAAATCAAAAAGCTTATTGGAGAAGGGAAAAGTTTATAGAGTAGTAACTATTATCAGGAAAAAACAAGTTTTCCATTCTCGTTTACAAAAGAAAATCAATTAAAAAATAAAAAGAGCACATGATATTGAACATTGAAATAAAGTGAGACTAAAATTTCTTTTTACAATAAAAATTTATTTAATCATCACTATATTTAATATTTTTTTTCTAAGATAGAATATTTAAAGGTTTATACTGGTTATTTCATGGCAAGTATACTAATTGCATAGTAGCGCAAGATTTCTACTATAAATTTTAAAAAATGTTGAAATGCATGATCAACCAAATATTTCCATTCTGGGCCTCGCTATTTTAGGCTCTTGCACTAAAAGATCAGAAAATATCAGTTAAAAAATTAAAACTTATTAATGGAAACATTTACTTCCACACACTGGCAGATTCTTAATTGGCAGTATTTTTAAAATTAATTAATTTGTGATAAGAATATTTTTATAGCCGTTTTGTGAAAATAAAGACTTATACTGAAGTCATTATTTTTCTGACCAGTTATAAGCATTTAGAGAATAACAACAAAAAAAAATATCTGTTCAAAATCAATAGAACTTTAACAAGCATCACTACAGTTCTTGAAACAGAGAACTGGGTTACAGTCAACATAAGTAAAAAGTTCCTTCCCCATTCCCATCAAGTTACCTAGAAATTCTTCAACAATTAAGCATTTCAGCTTTGTACTTACAGAAAAATATTAAAATATTTAGATAAACAAAAACACCATTAATAAATATTTCATGAAAATTAGTCACCCCTGTTTTTCCCCCCAGACAAAATGAGAATCATATTGCAAAGAAAACAATCTAACAAAAAAAAATTTTTTTTTCAACAGTAAAAGAAAGAATATTTTCTTTCTTTTTTTAACAAATTTATAGCCTTTATCTAAACAAATGAAAACAGCTAAGAAAAATAGAAAAAAAATATCTACCATAGGTTCTGGAGGAAGATGCATCGTTGAGAAGGCAGAAGATGTAGGAGGTGGATGAGAAGCTGGTAAACCAATCACAGAATTTGAATATGAATATGAGGAAGATTGTAGACTCGAACTAGTTGACCAAGGATCTGGAGCTGCATGTGGACCATCTGATTAAATAAATAAAAGCAACCACTTCAACCTCTTAGTATTCAATAATTTTACAATAAAATTACGCGCTATTTTTTAAACAATTACTTCAGCTTTTATTTCTAATTGTGCACAAGACAAGAGCCCAACAATTTTGCGTAGTGTTGGTTAAATTTCATTAAAATTCACTATAAATTTTCCTAATTCTGGAAATATATTTTCAATTTTTTTTTTTTTTTGTATTTATAGTATTTGGTATTATAATTGACAATACATCTAAAAACCATAGTTTTAAATAGTTTTTTTTTATTTTCTACAAATTTCCCTATACGTTAAATAATAACAAACGGATTTATTGTAGTCTTTCTCAATTTGAAATAACTTTCGATTTAGATAAATTTAAAAAAACATTAGGAAAGATAATCATGTTAAAATAGAGATATTAGGATTCTTATGAGCCTTTAGATTTTATACTGTTCACTTTATTCCCTTTATTTAACATCAACTATATATTCTAATATTCACTTATGGAAATAATGTAGTAATTTTCAAGATGAAACTTAAGAAGAATTTAAAAAGATTAGACAAGAAAAAAGATCAATACAATGGATTAGAATAAAATTGGGTAATTCTGATAAACACTTGTTAAATCTTTATTTTAATCACTCAACAATCAAACAAAATAAGATAGAATAAAAATTAATTAAGGAAAGAGAAGTTACGAAACTACAAAATGTTTTTGTTAGGTATGAAACTAAAAAGGTGAAAAATCAAGATATCCTCCCACATAAAGAAGCTTTACAACTGTCAAATAAACATGCAATTACATAAGAAATCTCTTAAGTATAAAATATTAAACACTTTTTATTTATTCATTCATTAAAAAATCCTTTAAAAAACTACTTTAATATGAATATACTAAAAGGTAAAAATACGCGGATCTTACCAATGAAAAATGCATCCGAATACGGGCCCGGTTTCGATGAATTAAACCTCGAGGAATCTTGATCGAAACCATCAGAAGTAAAAGGCTGCAATAAAAAAAATGTATCAAATTATTCTGCATAATCTTCATATTTACAAATATGCCTAATGAATAGCAAAAATAGATGAATATATCAGTTAGCGGACATATATAAAATTTTAATAGACATAAATTTTGTAATGTGTTGCAAACGTTTGGAGAAAATGACAAGCAACGTGTCTCGCTTCCCAATATCAATATAAGAGACATTAGTGACTTTAATAAAACATGAATAGGGAAGTAAAAAATAAAAATAAATCATATTTTTTTCATAAAACATTCAGCATGCTCGATTTTAAAAAATGCTTACAATAACAATTTTTTTAGATATATTTTAGATAATTTTACAGAGATAAGATGCTCATATTCTATTTTTAAATTATATTAAAGCATATCGTATATTTACATTCCAACAAAAATTATCTTTGATTTCAAATTATTACAGTAACTTGTAGTGATCTGGATTAAGTTCCATGTCATTCTTTCCAGTTTTTATTACCAGAAGTCATTAAAATTAATCAACATTAAAACTACAGTCCACCCCTCTTCCACAGCTTTTTTTATTTCATCCATAATTTCATAATAAATTTCATTTGATTTTTTCCCCTAAAAGAAGAAAGAGTTAAATTTCTTTTAAATCTCCTCTTCAAACAATTGCTTCTGACCTAACTTCTGGGATCAAAATAGATGTTTTAAAAATAAATAAAAAGCATATACATTTTAACGTCATTCTGCCATTGGTATGGAAAGTTGAGTTGCTGTTAGTCGTAACCTACGGCAAATCTTAATAAAATATAACTAAATGGATATGCATTCTTCTAGACGCAAAATTCAGAATTCATTTTTACATTTAAATAGCAGATACAACATAGTAGCATTAGATCCAACAAATTTTTTCTAATTAGACCATAAATATTTGCCATCTAATAATGGCCACTTTTAAAATTATGTTCCACTTTAATTTTCGGTAAAACACGGTAAAAAACTACTAAATCGAAAAAATGAACCAGAGATTTTGTAAATCCTTGAAAACATTGATGAAATCAGATTACATTTCATTTTAAATGGACAATTAAAAAAAAGAAAAGGAAGAATTGGAAAGCAAGGACTTGATCAGTCTTTTACTGAATAATAACTTTTAACAAGTTTTGTTTTATTCTCGTCTCTTCACATTTTTTAAAAATCACTAATGTTTCTAAGTAAATTTTAAATTTGATTTATGAAGTTAAAGAAAATTTTTCTCATGCTAATGAACACTTTTATTTGTAAGTTAGAATTAAAATTAGTTTTATTTAGCACAGATGGAAAACTATTATTTATTTCGCATAGAATCTTCAGCATTATAAACAATGGAATGAAAACTCTGGAACATAGAATAAATCCTTAATTTCCCATCTCAGCTTATAAGAAGATATATTACATTCATTTTATAGAAATCAAAGTAGCATTGATTGAATCATCCATCATTGAAGTTTCTTTCTGTAAGCAGAAAATTCTACAAGATTCTCGTGATTTTGTAGATAACACAATGAAGAATAAAATAAACATTAAAAAGCAAGTAAACAAAAAATTAATATCATCATTAAAGAAAACAAGAAATAAAAGCCAAAAGTGTTCTTTCTCTTATAAACAGGCAAGTGCAAAAGTTGCGAGCCAATGCGATTTTGAATCGCCAGAACCAGAGAATGCAAAGAATCAAGATAGACCACCATCACTGGAATCAATAACATGTTGCCGTTATGGTTTCCCATTTGCTCCTAAATGGAAAGGTGGAGGAAGAATCAGAACATTTCCTCCCATAGCACCAATAAAGTCACACCGAAGCGATAATAGCCAGTCAGTCCTCCCACCCCCAACTATATACGGCCAGTTTCATATTTGGGAGAGTTGGAACAGCGGAGCTTCTTCAGTCTCTTCGTATTTTTCTTTCTCACCGAAGAGCACTTTTTGTTATCAATATATTTTTGCTAGCATACTCCCATTTTCTTTTGTCATTTGGAAGGAAATAAATATCGTTTTATGG
The DNA here is from genome assembly GCA_026543055.1 of Argiope trifasciata. Taxonomy (NCBI): domain Eukaryota; kingdom Metazoa; phylum Arthropoda; class Arachnida; order Araneae; family Araneidae; genus Argiope; species Argiope trifasciata. Next base: position 8,339,567 of record JAPMOQ010058975.1, read on the forward strand.
TCATTGCATACTGAAAGAACGGAAAAATTGTTTAAAAAAACAAAAACAAAAAAGTACCAATACTGATCTAAGAATCTCATGATCTTTAAAAAAAAAATCAATCGTGTTTTTCAGGAACGAAAAAAAAAAAAAAAAAAAAAAAATAATTGCAATGAAATCTATAATTCAGATTGTTTTTCTATGTCAAACTGCATAAAATATTTTTATATAATTATAGTAATAATAAAAACACTAATTTTCTTCGAAAGATAGCGTCAATTTTTTCCAGCAGATAACTAAAGTACAATATTTTGCTTTTCTAAATATTAAACAGAATACATTCATATTTATGATCGTAAACACGAATGCATTCATATTTATGATCGCATTAAAAATAAAAATAATTTTATAATATACGAATATTTCTTCAATTATAAATTTTTTGGCTCAAAACGATTTGGGTTGTACTTTGTGCAATTCCGTTTTTAAATTGTCTACAAGATATTTATGGTTAATTTCAGTAAAGTATTATAAATATAGAATTTATTAAAGCTTTATGTTCCTTATAAATTTAAATTTTGAGATTGGCCAATAACTCGGAAGGGACAAAACTCAATATGCACAGATTACAGACATTCAGCAGCGAGATTTAAATAGAGTCGCCCAAACTATAAAGAGAGAAGTTTCAAGAATGCAGATTAAAAATATCATATTTCTATTTTGAATAGTCTTTCTGATCTTAAGAAAAGAAAGAGTTTACTTACAGTTAATCGCAAACACAAAGCAATAAGTACACGTCAAAACATTTTTCACACGACTCAACATCAATTTCGGAAAGAATCATCCACAATAAATATGCATCTTTCTTTGAGATGAAGCACGCAATTACGAAATACTATCATTTACGCACAGAAGAAATATGAAGACAGTTCCTACACTTACATTGACACAGCTGCCGGTTTTACGACGATCATGTACTGTAGGAGTTTTATAGCCGATACATAATGCGTCTGTACGAAATCAACCTTAAAAGAAATTAAAAGCGGAAAATAGGAAAAGCTTTGAATAATTAACGAAAAAACGCAGGTATCACGTTAAATCCACTCAAAATAGACTCAAAGACTCGAATTTGAGCAATAATTCTGGATAAAAATACTATAATTATTAGGCTAAGTTTTTTTCCCCTTCATTCCATATAATTCATATTTTAAAAACAACGAGTATGCTTAGTCAAAATTCAAGTCAAAATTTTTTTTTAAAAAAAAAGGATCAAAATCAAATCTTATTTTGTAATTTTAAAGATAGAGAAACGAAGTAAGTAATAATGATTAATTAAAAATTAATGGTACAATCTATTTTTGTCAGCAACTGATAAAAAAAGATAAAAGCAAATCGCAACATTGCTTTGTCTTAAAGATGTGCCGATACATTTTCCTTTAAAACAATTTTAACATCAAGTATTTTACCAATGCCTTATACTCTGAATTTACTTATGTTTTATACAAATCGTAAGGACCTAATTAAAACTTTAATGGAAAATTTGATAATTAAAGCTACACAAAATTTATAAAACCGATAAATTCACGGAATCCAATTTATTTTATAATTTAGACATTTAAACAAACATTGAAGTTATAAAAAAAATCTAAGTTCAACATCTTAAAATTATTCATATGAAGAAGGATCGCGTAGCAGAATAGATTTGATACCCGGTGATTACAATTAAAAACCCCTATTCTAATCATGCTGGAAAAAGAACACAATTAGAAAATTGTCAAATTTCGGGGGCATAAATCGGGAAATTGTGAAACAAACGACACTCATAGAGGGGGAAATGAGTAACAAAAAATTATTGGTAAGATACTACCTAGCATAATTATAAGATGTCGTAACAAGATAATTTAATAATAACCATAACGAATATCAATCAAGAATTGTGACTGATAACGAAATGCAAGAGATACAGAATCAATGCCAATTTAATACATATTTAAGGACTAGTAAGAGAAATAAAATGTTTCTTCATTTCTCTCTCATTTAAGAAAAAAGCGTTTCCCCATGATCTAAATCGCAAAGTGCCGTACTAAGGCGCTCTTACAAACAGTGATGTTTCTCTACAGAATACTGATAATTTGATTCCAAAAATAATGTAAAAAAATAGTTCCAACAAAACAGTTGTTAGAAAGTTAAGAAACGTTAAAATGAAAAGAATCCCCCCCCCCCGCAGTGAAAATTTAAACATTAGCTAAAAATATTCCACAATTTTATAGAAGTGGTAACATGCAATGCAATAAAAGGTACCAACTATTCTTTCTTGCGCAAATGAAGAAATTAACACTGGAACTAGAACGAAACGCTGCTTTTAAATATAAATTTAAAAACAATTTTGAAGAGTTGAGTGAAAGAATCGGAAAAAAAAAACAAATAATTGGACAAATATCTCACCGAAGAATAATGGTTGAAGGAGAAAATATGAAAAATAAAATCTTAAGTTACAGAGAAATAAGGAATCGATTCATATGTTACAGTGGTTACTGCCTCCTCCCAATGAGAATGTTTAGCGATAATATTTGATTTAAAAAAGAAAACCCTCCATTTTATGACGATGCCTTTTAACGAAGCCGTTTTGCGAGTGTATTGCAATGTAAGAGTTATATACAATTATTTCAAAAAAATATTAATTTGATAAGAAATTTCATATTTACAATTGAATATATACTACATCCTAGAATGCATTTATTCACAGCTCTTTCTTCAATCATGATATACATTTCCAACTTATATATATATACACACACACACACACACACACTGTAGAATACATTAAATAGATTAATGCATTAAATAGATTATACATGTAGGATAACTTTGATCAATCAAATATTTTGAATTTATTAATTTTTTTATTACTAATTTGTCAAGTTATAATTTTATCCAATTCTTAAGTGGGAAAGGAAGAAGGAGGGGGAAAAAAACGATACCAGTTCCAAACAAAAGCAAGGGACGGTTCTGCATACTGTTTAGATAAATATTTTGTTAAAATGCACACCTGTAGAGTCATTTCCCATCAAACCAAAAATCCCATTTCCATAAAACTGTCTTCTCAACAAAACCCTTTAGACGCGATACAAATAACGTAAAAAAGGAAATATAAATGATTAACTACGCATTCCGTTAATTACAGGACTCCAGTGGAAAGAAGAGCTTTAACTTCCGGTGTTTTCGTAACAATCTCCTTTAGGCTATGGGTCGGCCTTCTAGACCCTAGCTGTCCTAAATAAGTGGAAACAAGTGACAAAAGCGAGGGTTAAAGAAATTAACGATTTTGGGGTCCATTAAGAGTTCATTTCAGGGCATCTTTGTTTCCTTTAATTTTTATATAAAGGGGATAGTTATTACAAATTGCACAATCGTATACTAGATGAATGACCTGGGCAACATTTAGAAGGTTCTGGAAAGTTCAATGACTTGAATTCAAAATTGGAAATCGCAAAGGATCGCAGTATTGATAATGATTTAAGGATCGATTAAAAAAAAAAAAGACACCCACCAACTCCAAATTAATACAGAGTTTAAATCTTTTCCGCAGCTTTTTTAAGCAGGAAAAAGGGAAATTCCGTGCACAAATTAAAAAATAAATAAGTATTTAAAGAATTATTTGTAATGAAATAAATATGCTTGTAGTTAAAAATGGTTATTGAGATTAGTTTTCTGAAAATTTCATGCTATCATTTTCAAACTATTTTTACTAGTAAAAATAGAAAAATCTTAAAAAAGAAAAATGAAGAGAAAGGTTCGGCGATTTTAATATTGTTCTAAGCAATCGCACCTAGGAACTTCATCTAAACTTTGTTTTAACATATAAGGTCCAACTTTTCTTATCGGCATTATTTACTTCTTCTTTGCGATAAATTTTTATATTTTAAAGGTTAAGCTATCGAATAAGTACTAAAAATACGGAAGAGAAGATATTTTATAAGCATAAACTTATAATATTTCATTCATTAATTTGGCTACAAGCATTAAATTAGTAGCAATGCTTTCTCGAACTTGGCCTTTTATTTTTTATTTTTGGGAGCGGATCATGAAAAGCATATAACAAGTTAAGAATCGCTCCTGGTATTATAAACTAATATTAACTTGCCAACATCGGCAACAAGCAATAAAATGAGAGAAATAACGACAAATTGCAATTCTGACCCATATCTAAGTAACTGAATTAAAATAAACATCGAACTACACACAAACGTTTTATTTGTGTGTAGCTCGATGTAGTTTTTAGAAGTGAAAAAAACAATTTGTTTTTTCTCAACTAAAACTTATAATACAGCTGTAAATATTTTAAGAGACATCAGTTATTCAAAAGAGGAATACAACAAAACTTTAAGAAAGCATAAGAATTGTGCATCTCTGATAATGATTGTGATAAAATGTCTTCTCTGCTTCGTATCAATTATCAGTGTAGGTAAATAAAAGATTCCAAAAGAAAAGTACTATGCCCATCTGTTGTTGTCTAATAAATGATAAGATTGAAAGTAAATATTTATAATTTGCTTGCCTTTGCATTTTCTGTCAACAGTTAAAAAGATTAAACAACAATTTAGAGAGCCTGTCCTTCAGTCATCAAGTTAAACGTTAGTAAGAAGTGGATATGGGAGTCAGTGTTCAATATCACAATATGGTCTAAGGAGATTAAAAGCCTAACACTATTGATAAAGTAGATAATAGTGTCATTAATCAATTTTTAACATTTCTTCTTAGAGTACCATATGGTTTAATCAATTATCAGCATCTCTTTCAAAGACATGGTAATAATGTAAATACAACGTATCAGAGACAGAAAATTTAAATTCGCTAGTGGGTCCTGACCTTAAACTAATAACAAAAAAAAAGTTCGAATTTAACGAGTAAATAAATCCATGAAGTTATAAGAGATGCAAATTTGCTCAAAATAGATACTGAATAACTAAAGATATACAAAGAAATCGATTAATTATATTAATTATAAGATGAGTAACATTTAGTTACATTAAAAAAATGCTTTCCAAGATTCAACTAAAAGTTTTATTAACACTATAACTACATACAATCTACCAGTTAACACAAACTGTATAACTCTGAATTCTTTTATAATTCAGAATTTAACAAAATAAATGAGAAAAATGATAAATACTTATTTTAATGCCACTTTTTCTTCCGATGCGAGATGACTAAGATTAGGTTCTATTCAACTTTTCGCTGTTAACTAAACGAAACATAAGCACTAAAACAGAATATTTCTAAAAAATTCACATTAAGTCTTTTGAAATGGGAATATCAAAACTAAATTAAAGCATATTTCGCAAATAACTTACCAAGAAATTCTTTTTAATTCCTTTCCTAGTGCTCTACATGACTGAGAAAAAATAGGTATCCTGAAATTATCAATTCATAAAAGAATGTTTTGGAAAACTAGTTAGGAAACTTCACATATTAAGTTTGTCTTTTTTAGATATATGGTTTAGACAAGCCGTCAACTCACCAAACCGTGAAGACCCATGACGCCAATCTTTTCAAAAATAGTTTGTGTTTACTTTAAGACCAATTTATTTACATAAGATTTACGCTGTTGTTTTTACCTAACTAGGATATCTTTCCCGACTCTGAGAAAACGATATGGAGTGACTTATAACCCCTAAACTGCATCCCCAATCATCGGCCCTCTCTTCCCCACTGAAACTCACAGGTGCTACAACTAAAGATAGAAGATAGAATGGTTCGCCAGAACAAGAAAAGCAAAAGAGATAGGGAGGAAATACGGCTTGGAATAAATATTTGTACATAGCTAGACCAATAAAAGTCCCTTCTTACAAATTTGCGTTTAAAAATATCACTTCTTTCTGATCTTTTCGGCATTGGAGACTTTTCTTATCCCCCCCCCTTCCTCCAATACTACTCTCTGTGGACAGACTCAATTCATACGGTTGAAGAAACTATTTTTAATAGCCGGAGCTCCATAAACAAATACTTCCGATTTTTTTTCCTTCAGTGTAGCGTATCCCATGTTATAAGATAATTCAAGATGCGTTATACTGCATAATTCAGAAATTAAATCAAAGTTGTCAATTTTGAAACAGAAATTCATATTTGATGAAAAATAGCAGATCAAAAAACAGGAAATTTTATTTCCATATGAATGGGAGGAGGGATTCATTGTTTTGTACAGCTTGGATGATTCATAGAAATTTTATGAAATAGTTGCTTGGAAAGGACTTTTATTTTAAAAGTTTTAAAATTATTTGACTATGAGCATTAAAACATCTTAGTCTGTAATACTTCATTAATAAAGAAAGAAATTATTTAAAGCTCTGATATTTAATAATTCCTCGATTTGCCTTCATGTTTTTATGGAATATTTTTTATATCAACTTTGCCATAGAAGTAAACAATACTTTGTGTTTTTAATATGAATTTTAATCAAAATATATTGCTAAAATGCAAACACTCCTTTCAGTTACGAGCAGACTATTGAGTGCTGATATACAAATATTCATAGGAATAAGAGCTTCCATGAGGGTGATAAACTACTAATTTTCCCTTGAATGCATTCACATATATTCAGATTAATTCCAGAAAAAAATATTGCTGTTCATCTATTTAACAAGATTCTTTAATGTTTAAAATGAGATTAAGTAAACGTACAGGCAATTTAGAAACTTTCGTTATTTTCCCTCAATTTAAAACTAGCCACAAACCAGTATTTTTAAAGATCATTTTTTAGAAAAAGAATATAGCGAAAAACTGAGAGGAGAAAAGCTGAGTTTGTTTCATTTGCAATCTAAAATGCAGTGTCTCTCCCAAATATTAAGTACCGATTTTTTCCCCCTAATGAGTTGGTACAGAGGTTATCTGTGCATTCAAGATATCTAAAATCGAATGCCCTAGTGACCTTTGCGTGTCAATTAAGAAAACTAATGACACTTATAAAGGCGATGTCATACGCATAAGCCAAATATTATTTCGAGGGAAAACCTGAAACAAAGATTCAGGACTTTCTCTCACTCGATATAAAACAGCTGCGTGTTGATGGTATCAAGTAAATTTTCTCAAATAAAAATAAAATCTGAAATATAAAACTTCGGAACCAAATGAGATTTACATCGAATGAGCTACGAATAAAAAATATAAAAATTAAAAGATGGCATACAAGCATATAATTTTTTTTTTCTTTTTTTAAGTTCAAGTCAAATGAAGAGCTTCAACAAAATTTAAAAAAGAAAAAAAAAAATATTCTGAGTAGAAAGTTTGCAACTCGATCTCTACAAATTTACCTAAAGTACTGTAAACACAAAATTAATAAAATTATGGGAACAATTTACAGTAAATAATACCATTTAAAAGCTAAACTTTGTTTAGCCACGCAGAAGAAAACACAGAGTAACAATTCATTCGGTAAGCTAGTGGGAAAAAAACTATCTCAATACACAAAGAGATTATAGAGAATAAACAAAATGATTAGATGCTGAAGTAATTTTTGTTTACGGTCTTTACCATATGAAATGAAAAGTAATTTAAAAACATCAAGAATGCTTTCTAACATCTGATTTTCCACATTTATTTTTTTCACTACACTTGAGATAAAATAAAAGGACTTAAAAATACTGATAGCTTCATTTTAACAACAGCTGTGTGCAGTGAAATTGAAAAACCATAAATAGACTTAGCTTCAAAGGAAGTTAAACACAATTTCACTCAAACATTTCTCAGACAAGGGTAAATGGGTGATAAATTTATGGAAACTTAAGCATTTTTAGGAGAGAGGGCAAAAAATGTTTTTAGTTTTCCTTTAAGATTTGTTATTGAAATTGTCTACATCAAAGAAAATGTAGTAGGCAATCAAATGTCAAAACCTGAAAATTTCCAGATTAACAAAAGCGCCGAAGCAAAAAAAAAAAAAAAAAAAAAAAAAAAATCATAAAAAGATTTTGAAAACAGATTCTACGTTTATTACAACCAAGTATTAGAAAATGTACTATATTTAATAAATATTGCAAATTAAAATCCAAAAGCTTTTTTTTTTTAATGTCGAGCCAAGGTCACTGAAATCCGCACGCAATGACTTATTTTTTCTAGAAACGCTTCCTCTCAAACTTTTGAAAATGTTGGTTATGAAAGGTACCGGATGAGTCCGGTGTCTACTGTAATCAAGGCAAAATAATGAGGACTTCCTCCACTTTTTTTCTGTCAAATGCTACATTATCTACTGAGGAGATTTAAAACAAAATTAAAAAGTACTTCCTAATATATACTTTAGTTAGGATACCAACGTTAAGCAAGATTTCTTCAGAATAGCTGTTACCTCTATTCACCCAATTTTATCGCAACAGTTACCAAAATTGTTCACACGTAAGAGTTCAATACAATTTCTCTTTTTGTTGCAATTTTAATTTTCAAATCCTATGCTTTAAGATCATCATCTCCCCATACTAAATCGGGAGATGGGGAGAAAGCGTTACAAAATAAATGCAACTAGCTTTTCAAAGTTTGTTGACTGTTTGTTGACTTTTAGAATTTTTTCACTTCCACCTATGTAATTCTCTTGCATCAATCATCTGTTTATATACCAGTTTACAGCAAGTGATATGATTTTTTATATAAAAATTTATAAATATTTTGACAGCGACGTTCACGTGAAATGGTCTACGCAAGTTCAATTTTGGAGTCAATAGTAAATTTTACAAGGGGGAGGGACCCACAAGACATCATGCAAAAAGGTAAGCCGTCTTTAAATGCAATTAATAACAATTATTTCTTGATTATGGCGTTAAATCAATAGATACCATTTTCTTTCTAAAATCTTGCAGTTCGTACACAAATATCATTGATAGTTATGTAATATTACAACATTGCAGTTAAATTCACCATATATTTTCCTGAACTTAGATAAAAAAAAAGGGGGGAAAAAAAGAAATCGCGATAAAACGACAGGAATCTTCCGTTGATTAAGAATACTTCTTGGAGGGCCAAATTCTTGAAATCAAGTTTTACTTAAATACTAATTCACATTTTCTCTGCTTTATTATTTTTAAAAAGAGACAGTTATCTCATAGAACTGACCATAAAAAAAAGAGCAAATCACAAATCTATCCATCAATACTTGTAACCCACATGGCCTTTTCTACGAAATTTTATTTAAATATTTACTATTCCAAAGAATCTTATCGTTGTGGATGAGACACAGCGGGTTTATTTAGAGCTCAAGTTTATTCTAAGCCGAGTTGTTAGATTTGTTATCATAATACAGCATGCATATCTGGAATTTCACGATAAAGAAGATATTCGTGGGGATGAAAAATCTATGAATGAGAGGAGCTAGATATATTTTTACTAAAGATAAAGCTTGAAATTTCAAAAATCCGTTCATTGTTTTGATTCCTTATTTTAATTGATATTTCATGTCAAAAATCGAAATAAAAATGGTTCCAGATAACAATGAAGACATACTAAAATAAACAAATTTAAGATTGACAGGATAAACTTCAATAATTATAGATTGAAAATTTTAATAAGTAGTTGGCACATGTCTAGAATTTTAATGGAATCACATTCTTAAATCACTTTCAAAGGACACTATAACCAGAGTTGCAAAACTGATTATTATAAAACGATTCAATGAAATTATTTTCAGTGTTCAATAACTCATATCAGTAATATCAGCAGTTCTTTAAATATCGAACCTTTTACACGTGTTAAACAATAAACGACTTAAGAAAATAATTATTAAAAACGATATTGAAGAAATTACGTTTTACGAAGGTCCGAATGTCTACATTAATTTTTATAGGTCATCTTTAACAATCTAAATTAAAGCAGATGATACAAATAAGTATAATTGAGTCATCGCATCTCCATAATTTATTCCAGAAATCTACAGCTGGGACAGATAAAGATTTTTAGATTAAAAAAAAAAAACACAATAAGGTAATGTTAAAAGATAATATAAAGGATTGGATTTTTTTTTAATTACATGTGAATCGAAAAAAATTAAATAATAAAATTTTTGTTTTTGTGACTTCAAGAGGCAATGTTTTAATAAAGCAAATATAAGCAGACACAACAAAAACAGAGAAATAGAGGGAACATGATGTGCTCTGGTTCAGTCTTTAAATTCGTAATTTTTCAAAAAAAAAAAAAAAAAAAAAAAAAAAAAAAGTAAGTCTTCATTTTTTAAAAAAATTAATACAAAGAATTCTCAAACATATATTATCATTTTCTGTCACGTTGCGCCAAATACTAGTCAAATAGAATGAACTTATGAAAGGGGGGGGGGGGGAATCTTTAGACTCATTCATGCACCTCGAAGAAACACAGATTTCATCTATTAAAATAAATCCAGCTACAGCTCTAAAAATGTAAAAGCAATGAAATCATTAAAATAAAAAAAGGGAAAACAAATAATTTTAACTTGTTTCCAAAGATTTTTTTTTAATCCACACTTTTTATAAAACTTTTTGAAACTTCTGGCATAAAATGCATAAATTCAAGAAAAGCTCGAATTTAAATGAATAACAAAATTGCTTCAGTTGGTTATAAGAGCTATATATAATGCATTAACCTTTCAAATATTCACTTCTCTTTCGAGGGAAAAATATGGTTCGATAATCACATTACAATAATATTTTTTTTACAGTTACACGTTACAAATAATGTTAAAAAAAAACAAAAAAAACCTACATTGCATTCTTGAATGGAAGCAAAATATGGCTTAGAATGGTGTCTTCCTTATTGCCTCAAAATCCTATCTTATTTAATCATTTAGTCATGTTTAAACTGCATATTTCAATTTCAGACTATTTTCTGATAAATTTTACTCACCAATTAACTATGAAATTAAAAAATATTACACAAGAGAATTGTAAACTGAATCACATTACAAAAATTATCTGAAAGGAATGATTAGAAAGTAATTGAAGAATTATGCTATTTCTTATATGTTGAATATTTAGACAGAAAAATTATAAAGTTGAATATAACTTCAAATGAAATGTTCCTAAATAACTTCATATTATGCAAAGAAAACGAAATACATCTTCAAAGCAGGTCATGACGTATATAATAAAAATCGATCAATGGTAAACTGAAAAAAGACATCCTGTATCGGTAGAAGAGGGGGGGAGGAAAAAAACAGAAAAAGAAAATGACATTTCTACATTTAGCACAAACGAAATACAATCACGACGAGGAAACATTTGCAATAAAAAAATAAATAAAAACCACCAGTCCTTGGAAATGGACCAAATCCGGAAACCAAAACAAAATTTTAAAAAACTCCTCGAAGAATGTAGCTTTCTGCGTGAATTTAGGCAAGACACACCGTCTTCACCTCTCCTTTCCAATTGTAAGATCCCATAATGTATAAGCGGGAAGGTAAAATAGAAGGGGGGGGGGGTACTAGAAAACCCAACGAAGAGCTCAACAGGTTGGCAAAGAAAAACCTTCAGCACCACCTGGCTGAACGGAATATAAGAGCGCAACGAAAAACCCTGTTCCAACCACTTCGAACAGATGGTGAAGAGCTGAGCCAACCATTATTAAGCATACAGGTGGCTGGAAGAGATCCCTCCCGTTGAGTACTGAGCAACATCCACAAAAAGGTTTAAAAGGTTTTCACCAACAACTTTATAATTAGTTCGTCAGAAATGAAAGGATTTAGAATTGGATTCGGTTAGCAGGCCCCAAAACACTTTTGTGGCGTAGAAAACAAACGACATGAAAGTGAGAAATGCATTTCGAGACTGTTCACTAACCTCAGAATTGTTCAGTCCTGTTTATCGAGAAATGATGGCAGAAAATATTTAAAAATAACATAAAATGAAATCGGATAAACTTTGTTTTAGTAAAATCAAATAAACTTATATTAATAACCGTAAACACTTACTATTAAATAAAAACAGCAATTCTATTATAAATGAGTTAAAATACTTCATAATATATAGACTCAAAGTCCACAGTGACTGTAACAAGAAGTTCCGTACATTCAACAGCAAAATGAGATTGCAGCCCATAAGAAAAATAAATTTAAAAGAAAACATATTAAAATGAATTTAAAACAAAATCAACCTTCGCAAAAACGTCACTTCAGGGGGCACAAGAATGATGTTATCGACCTGCACTAACCAGGATTGGATGCTATATCATCGAGCAAGATCGGGACACAGCACGTAACTGGCAATATTTCCGGTCGAAAATACGGGGATGTATTTTCAGTTAGATAAAATTAAATAATTTTAGACAGTACAAAAAACTTTAAAACTTAACTGTACTTCCTACATCCAAATTTATGATTAAATAACTATTTAAGTTTTACCTTACATTACTTTAACAAACAAATTAGGTGAAGAGATAGAAACGGTCCGGATTCGGCAAATAGTATTAAAAGAGTGCCGTCAAGGTAAAAGTATTGAATTTAGGTACGGACAAAATGGAAAATGTGTTTTCAGGCTGAAGCGGGCATTGAAATTAAGCGATATGATAAAATGCATTTTTGACAACAATTTATGCATTTCAGCAAGATATACTGTATACTAAAATTGTGGGTATTCATATCTGTAATCAACAATCAATACAAACTGAACAAAGTAAAAATGCTGCAAAGTAACTAATTCAATCGAAGAAAAAAGTTTTCGATTCATTTTGATATTGAAACAACTAGCATGTCAAAGTGAGTTGTTTGTAATCTACAACATGCTGACGGTAAGTTTATGATATTTGGATTTTCGACTTTCGTTGATTGTGGAATACACTCTCCTCAATTCTCATCGACGAAATCTAAAATCAAACTGCAATAACCTGAAGAACTCCAATTTGATTTTAGATTAAATCTATCTGGATACAAAAATCTTTTATTAGAAAGCTTTGAATGCGTGCTATCCGTTGAAGCACGATGTGAGAAAAAAATATTTTTTTAAAAAATAATTTTTTAAAAAAACTATTCATTTGTCCCATATAACAATATTCGCTGCATTATTTAATCTTTAAATAAATATTTAAAAAAAAAGAAACTGTTTCATCTACAAACGCAACAAAATAAATACATTATTTCTAGCAATTTTAAAGACTTAAGCTTCATAAGTACAACTGTGTTGAGATTATGCGATTCGAAATCAAAATGCATACTTAGAAAAAATTGCGAAACTTTATTATTAAAAAAATTAGCAAAGAATTCTGAGTTCTACGTGTTATTTTTAATTGAATTTAAACTCCGTCATCGGCTATTTCATAAAGGCCCCTTCCCTCATTACATATTTTTTTATGAGTGTTTTATTTAAGCTAAGAAATGATTTGTGATTTTGCAAAATAAAGAGTAAACAACCTATATTCAAGAATGGCGCCTTTTGATGCTGTCGCAGTTTAATAATAAAATGAATTTTAGATGAAAATAGAATCAAACAAGGAAACGAAAACACATATAAAAGACATACAACACAAAATCAATTCAAATATAAAAATATTATCAGAAAATTCTAATAAATTTTATAACAAAATTAATTTACTCTCAACCATTTAAATAATAGCTTCCTTACCAATGAAACTTTTAAAAATTACACTTTTATTTTCGCGTCTAAAATTAAGATATTTAAAGAAACTCATTTTACTTAAAAATGTTGAAAAGTATGAAAGAGGAGCGCTCCCTTTAAGAGTCTCCACGCCCCTAAGTTTGTTCATGACTTACAGCTTATGATGTCCTGTTTTACAAGGCATCGAAAGAAAAATACAGCCAAACACACGTATAGGCATACAATTTACAAATTTCGCAATTTCTTTCACACATATTAAATATATACTTGTTAGCATTGGTCTCCCAATCAGCATTTTTGAAATGTTACAGAAGCTTTATTTACCTTTGAAAATAAATAAATAAATAACATTCAATTACAACCTAACACCACAAACCAAACTGCAAATATAGTATCTGGCTGTTATTTTTCTATAAAAATTGTATTCCGAACACAAAAAAACTTAACAGCAATTTCAATAAATTTTATATTATAAAAACCAAGGAGAAAACGTTTCAATCCACGCCACTAAGTCAGACTGGATTGGGGGGAGGACGTGAGGAGAGGAAAAATGATGCAGAAAGAACTTAACATCGTCATACACCATGAACATTTTTTTAATCATCAACACAAATAATAATGAAGGGAAAAAAAGAAAAAAGGAGTAGCAGAAAATTATTTGTTTTATGAAGGTCTTGAAACAGCTGCTCCTGCACGAGGTCGGTCATCCTGAACCGGTTTGTTGTATTGCCGGTTAGAGGGAAAAAAAGGATTGACCACATAATTCGTGAACAAGACGAATTAGTTAGATATTCAACCTCAGAAGTTAAAATATAATGTATCTTTTTAAGAAATGTCGAATATTGCTAGACTTAATTTGAAAGCTTCATTGATGAAAAGGCCAAATTCCGATATTATATAGGGGAAGGTGACTAAAGTGTAGCTTAAAATTCAGCCCAGAAAATACTATGCTAATTGAGTCACATTAAGAGTTGTAAAATGCGGTAAGAAAAATGATTTTTTCAATCATGCGCAAAGGTACACTATCACTAGAGCTTTGAATGACAGAAAGAAATTTCCGATTATGTTTTTCATAAAGATTTAAAACGATTTTTGAAGATGATACAAGTAAATCCAATGCGCTCTAGCAACACACTTCAGGAATGCCACGTTAACTTAATTTTGTAATCAGTTATTCATCTATCAAAAGAGAAAAGTAGCAACAATAGAGAATAGCGCAATGTAACATACTTGATTTTTTCACGTGGTTGAAGCCATCAGGCAAACTTTCATTAAATAAAACAAAAGAATCTTTTAAATTAAATATTGCAGTCTTTTAAATACAAATACCAGTAACATAGCGTCCATTGCAGCGAAAGAATACCATATATTTTTAATTTGAATGCTCCAAGGATAAAAATTAATAGTATCAAATCGTGATGAAATAATTTTATGTGAATCGAAAAAAGTTTATACTATTGGCGGCCATTTAACATTTTCATCTACGAATATTTCATTATGGGAAATGTGTATTTTTCCTAATAACTATGGGAAATGTGTATTTTTCCTAATAACTATGGGAAATGTGTATTTTTCCTAATAACTATGGGAAATGTGTATTTTTCCTAATAACAATGATTCAAAAGCATTTTTTACAGGATATCTTTTTAGATGCCCTAAAAATTATACAAATTAGTATACAGTTTTAAAAACATATATACCAGTCAGTTTAGAAGTAATCGACGACAAATTCAAATTGATGGCACACAGAGAGCGGGGAACAACAATTTACCCATAAATGACATTTACCCATAAACCTATCTTAAGACTATAGAAAGATAAATTTGGGAAAATCCCGCCTTTATAGATAGTTTTATTAAAAAACATATCGATAATCTTAAATTTAATTCAAACATGTTAATTGCGTTTTTATACATTAAAATATACTCAAAACAATTTATTCCGACACAAAGATTCACCATCTAGTTTCGTCCGTACAGTCAATTAGAGCTGTCATCGATTATATGAGACACACATTCGGCTCCAACAAATCAATTTTGCTTTGTTCGATCAAGAATTATGAAATATCTTTACTTAGAAAATTATTTAAATAAAAAATCCTGTGATTTTATACATTATTAAATTCTATGATTTTATTTTTATTTCTAAAACAGTGGATGGCGGTCGTAAGTTAGAATGCACAGAATAATTTGCCAGTCGAGTCATGATGCCGGCTTTCCCCCCTGGTTCTTTAATGTCTTAGTAGAGGTCCTGACTTAATTTCCTCAGTGTTTGCTGGTTATATCTTTTCAAAGACCAGGAAACAAAGATGTTTTTTTTTTAAATTAATATTTATTTTCCAACACTGAGATTGCGGCAAACGATCGATAGTTGAAAATTTTTGAGAACTTCCTTTTAAACTAAATTAAATTACATAAAGTGGTCTTTAGAATAATGTACTTTTAAATTCTGAAATTGAAAATCATAAAAAATTATATTTTACTCACTTTCATTTACAAACTCTTTCAAAATCCTGCGCCGATGTCCTGGACGATATTACTCTACAAAGGGGCGATATGCAATGAGCAGAACAAGGAGTAGTACCTAGTTTTTTTTAAATACGGGTTTTTCTGAAAGCTATTTTTATCTGGTACTGCTTTTAGGTTTCGTTTTGAGCTCACGCACATTGTTTTAATTCGAAATTTGCGTAATGTTTCTATATACTGCTTAGTAAAAACATTATACTGATTAGTAAAGATAAACATCACCTTTATCTTCTATCTCATTGAAATCAAATGGATTGCAGCTTATAACGAAAGTTTATTATTATTTTACACCTTTTAGAAAAAAATTAGCAGGGAAGGTAAACATAGAGTGTTTCGTCGATATTTTTCCACTTCCAGCGGTGCCTACAAAACTGAAAATATTCAGGTTTCTTACCAATACAAGAAACATTTTTTTTTGGGGGGGGGGATATGAAAAACTTCTTTGAAGGAAAAATTCCTTTCAGTTCAGATTTTGTCAGTTGTCAATGCTGAATAAATCCTTATGAGTAAGTTCAACAATTGCAAAACGTTTCAAAATGGCATTCTAAGGTAAGAAGGTATAAGAGCAACTTAAGGGCAATAAAGTAAGCCGTTATGCTTTAAGGGTAAAAGTTCTATTATTCAAAACTCATCGCATTCTATCTTAGCTTTCAGGAACAAATAAGATAATGTTAACACGGGAAAATAATTTTTTTTTCCCATCTCATTTGACCAGATGAAGTAAATAATAGTAACAATCACATATTAAATATCACCATAACTAAAAGTTGGACACATCGAAATTCCCGATCATTCATCATCATTAATATTATTCTTCAAACAGTAAATTGTTGCTTATATCCTAACCTCAAAGGTTATTAAAATTTTTAATCTCTAAAATAGTTAAGAGGGGAAACAATACACAAAAAATGACGACTTTTTATAAAATAACAAATCACTCAGTTTTTAAGTACAAAAATCTAAGCCATAATTGCACGTGTTTAAGCCTCTTCTAGTAATTAAAAAATTTTTAAAAATCATTTCTTGTTGATTTGTGTTCTTTCCCGGAGATAATGCAGATTATTATAAAGATGTGCTTACCCAGTTTTCTGGGACCACAAAATTCCATTGATAATCGGAGTTATGTTATTTTTTAGAGATTGCTAATTATTCCCAAACACGTATTTAAGGATACTAATATTTAGAAGAATAGAGAGAGAGACTTTAAAAAAATCTAATACTTGAAATGAAGTAATGAATCTTCAAAATTTTCAAAAATGCTTTACTATTCATTTACAATATGATATGGCATTTTCCCGCTAATAAAAAATATGGAAAGTAAACCTGATAAATCAAACAATATACTTGATTTTACATAATTTCAAATTAATTCTTAAATTCTTATCTTAAAAAATTAATCCAATCCTCACTCTTCATGGTCAATGTACGAGGAAACAAATTTCATATACTTGTGATGAAGCATTTCTTAAAACATACCTACACAAAATGAATGAAAATATTTCTAAAATATAAACTACCCTCCACCCCGAAACTTCAGAAAACATGAAAATTTAAGAAGAAACAAAAGATCAAACAAAACTTTTTTCTATATTAAAAAGCATTTTCTTACACAAATAGTAATAAAGTTTTGAAAAATCCAGGTACGTAAAAGCCTGTAGCATCCGAATAATTTCTCCTAATAATAGAGAAACAGCACTATGAAATAAAATCGTTGCGTAGCAAACAATGACGCTTATTTCAATTTTCAGAATTTTTTAAGGGGAAGAATTTTTCACGAGAACTTTTCATACCAAGTAACGTATCCCCCCCCCCCACTTTCTTTCCACATCAGGCAAAAACATAGAGTACCATTTTCATATCAAACGTGTAAAAAGGTCAAAAATATTCAGTCTTCCTAGCAAATAATTCAGCTCTTTATTCCCAATATAAAATTAGGAAGATAGACATAATGTGTTGCTAGTTGAGCGATGAAAAGCTAACATTAAGATTCAGCTAACCAAAATAAAAGGAAAATTGACCATTGAAATACAAACGGCAGTGAAAAAAAAATATTTTTTTTTTAACTCTTTCACAATTTTTTATTTATCTTGTTCGAAAAATAGAAGCCATGACAGAATGCATCAAAAAGTTTGATAAAACACATTCAATAGAATTAAAAATTTAAAATTAAAATTAAATTTAAATTTTTTTTGCTGAATTTAAAATTTCACTCAACTATTCATGGCACTAGCACTGAGCGCATTATTTAACTGTATAAAATAAACCTTCCTGAAAAAGTCACTTCAGAAAAATTCCTTATATTATATATATATATATATATATATATATAAAGTTTATTTGGTCGAAAGATCCTTGTTACTTTAAAAAACACCTGCACTAAATAAGACGACAAGTTGAATTAAGAGTGTCCGCACGGCTTCAAAATATTTGGTAATGTGAAAGAATGCAGAATATCAATTATTCCGCAATGAGCAGTTGTTGCACCGCCACAGCTGGCATTTAAAATAAAAAACAGGTTGCTCTGTATACATTTTTTAAGTGCAAAAGACAAAAGTAGTTTTGGACCCAGCTAAGTGCATTGCCGAATGCCAGGTGCAAAATGGAAGGCCAAAAGAGCACCTGGCTCTTTTTCACTTGTGGCGATAGGTATCACGCAAGACGCCAAGTGAATGCCCTGCCCTGCCTTGCTGGGGCATTCCTCTACGCACTAAATTAATTGTATGAGGCAACATGTGCTTCTATGCCCTATCCGTAATTTACGGCAGAATCCAGCAAGTGCAAAGATGATCCACATTTTGGGACAGGATAAAGTGCAGTGATTGGATGTCACCAATGAGGACACCTATGTTGTTATTGCTTTCTTCACAACTTCTTTAGTTTTTTTTTTTCACTTAAATCCGTATTTTTCTTTAAGGCTAGTTTATTTCCTGTCGAAAAAAATGCATCTTGCCAACAATGATCATATATGCACCTGTTAGGAAGGGAAAGGGGTCGACGTAAAGATATTCCTAAAGGCAAATATATGCTACAGAACTTTCATGTTTTTCAAAACAGGTGTCAATTCATTCATGGGATATTTTCATGGCATGTCAAAACAAAAGCAAATATAAGGAAAGAGAATTGATATTTAACAAATAAGATATCAATTTATTATTTGTAGAATATTAATAGCCGAACACAGATTAGCGTTGCCTCTTAAATCAAAATTTTATTTTAAAAATGCTTGGATTATGAAATTACTTTACGGACTTTTAAAACATATTTTGGGGATAATTATAAAATATTTCGCATCGTTTCCTATCAATACAACAAAACATACCTAATTAAATTATTAATTGCTCATATAATTTTGCACTCCGCATATGCGATATTAAAATCAATTCTTTAAAAAGGCAAAAGTAAATGGTTATATAAGCGGAAGAAATAAACTTATATTCAGTCTTTTTAACACTTTATAGTAATCTGCTCAATAAAAAATGTAAAATAGCTTAAACTGAATTCTAAATTAAATTATATCAGAATAAGGATTCAAGAATAATTGTTACAAAAAAAAAAGTCGTATATTTGTTAGAAAATTGCGTAGTCTAAGTTACCGAGGAAATCTGTAATTAAAATGCAAAATCTGAATAATTTTCAACAGAAATCCATTGTAAATTATTGTTCTTTTTAGTGCAGGGCTCAGATATTCAAAATTACATTTTTACCTTGGTATGTAGATTTTTTTAAATAAATAAAACACCTACAGAATGAGGATGAGAAGTGAATGATGAACTCATAAGTGACTAAAAGAATGCTTTAAAAAAATCGGAAATTTCATAAATAATGCTTTATATGGTACAATATGTAATAAATTTTATCAATTTTTATGGATACTTCAGATAACTATTCGATTTATCAATTTCAATTTAACATACACACTTGAAATCCTGGACGTGTACAATTCGAGCATCAATACAATTATTCATATATAGTTTGTTTACAAAAACATTTTCATTTTTCATTTTTAAAACTTTAAATATATATATTCATCTTTTTTAATTTGCAGGCAGAAAATACGATTTTTTTTTTTCTTTACAAATTTGTATTAATGAAATTGAAAACTATTAAAGAAAAAGAAGTAAAAAATAATTAATCATCAATAAAAACAGTCTTTTCATGGCTTATAAAAAAAAACTACGCCCAACCCCTCCTATTGAACTGCTGCTTAGAAAAAAAGTTGAGGGGGGTGATAGCCTTTGTTTCCCAGAAAATAATGCAATCTTAGTAGATATGAATTTTAAATTAAAAGGCAGATTCTATATACAATTAACATTATGTAAAAAGCTGCGAGCGGCCAAATCACAGCTGAATGAAGTAATGGTGTTTCTACACGTCTTGAGGTTTCAAGATGTATTTCATAAGATTAAAGGATTCTTTTTCGTTTCAACTGCAATTTCCTCACATAAGTTTTATGATGGCTATTTTGGCTATCCTGCAATTTCCATGCACAGAATACCGATAACAAGTGTTTAAATTACATTTTACAGCAATACAGTACCAAAAAACATTAAAATAGTATTTAGAACTCCCCCTTTCTTTTTCGAGAATCTAATTGCCCCTGATTTGCATGTGCGAATTTCGGGGAGGTCAAATGCACATACAAAGCACAGTTCAGTAATTAAGAAAGAATACAAATTAGTACACGATTAAGACCATTTTAACAAATTTGAAGCTCTGAACTAGAGTAATGTGACGACCCCATCAGAATCATAACAAGGAGTTAAGTTTCAACAATCCAATGAAAATATTTTATAAAGAAACTGATGAACAAAAAGGTAATTTGTTCCTTATTAGTGCCTTACAATGTTTCAAATAGGCGCCTTTATAAAATAAATTTTGTAAACCAGTTTCCGCCATCCTTAATCATAAAATAATTCGGCCTTTTTTTTTTTTTGCAATTAAAGATAAAAATGTTGTGTAAAAATTATTTCTAATTATTGAGGAGATTTTCAGTAAGATATTACATAAAAACATATTTAATTTTAATAGCTATTATAGGTGAATCGAAATATTTCATCTTCCGTTTCTCCCGCATGAAATTCTGGTTGAAATTATTAAGAATTGCAATGTTTAGACTCATTTTGAGGTTACATAAAAAAAGAAGGGAAATTAATTAAAAGTAAATAAATAAAAGAAGAAAATAAAGCAAGAAGTTATACATGATTTTGAAAGCAGATGTGGAGTTAACATTTACTGGAAGTCAGAAGAAAATTTCAGAGAAAAGATTGGGAGGAGATAACGTTAAATAAACACAGGATACAGTAATTGCTTTAAACAAAAAAGGCACATAATGAGAAGACTGTATTTATTCCACATGGATAGAAATTTCCGAATCGGACAGATTATCATTTAAAAAGATCGTTAAACAAATTTGAAAAAAAAAAATAATAATGTTAAATAAAAAAAACCATTACAAATTCATTTTTCTAGCGTAAAGGAGATAAAGACCGCTGTCAAATGCAATGAATCACGAAATGAAATTATGCCAGTTAAAAACAAACACAGCTTATGTCTCATTTTCCCTCAGATCGTCGCTGGAATTCGAAGTTCCAGTAGTTTTTATTTTGATCTTATTCTTATGGTTAACTGACTACGGCATCTCTCTCTCTTTTGGATTAAAAATACCATGTTTTTTTCTGTAATAAAAATTTGTTTTTGCGATTGCATTTTATACAAATTTAATAAATATAAAAACATATATTTTTACTTGATGACTGAATTACATTTAATCAACTTCATTCTACGGCCCACTCCAAAAATATTTTAAGGACAAAGGCAAGCACCGGTCGATAAGATGAATGCAGTCTTGATTCCACTGACAGCAAGTGCTGGTCAAATACTTCAACATTAATATACGGAAATATTTGGGTAAACCATGCTGATTTGAGACATTTCATGTCCCCTAAGAAACAAGGTTAACTTATGCTTTCCATTTATCACCTTGTAACGCTTTTTCTCTTTCCTTGTTTTTACGTCTATGTCGCGACAAGAAAAAGTGTATGAAGTCCAAACTACTTCATAAAAGCATAAAACTATAATCAGCACCCCCCAATATATATATATATATATATATATATATATATATATATGAATTAATTGTGAAACTGGGGTGCGCAAATAATACTTCGCACTCCTTATACTTAGGAACGGTGCCGAGTAAAGTAATAGTAAAATATTTAAATAAAGTGTAAATATTTAATGAATAAAAATTATAAAATGTTTTATACCTTAAAACTATACTATTCAAAGGTACTTTAATATAAATTGCGGATTAAAGGAAAAACGTTTTATTTTATTTATATTCCCTTCCCTTTTGTTTAAAGGCTAGACTCAAAAATCATACTAGCAAAAGAATGCTATTTCATATTGTTTAGTTATTAATTGTACTCATGCTCCATAACATAGTTTTGAAAATATATAAAATTAATCTTTTGAAATAACCTAATTGTAAGCAGCGAAACTGAATGTTAACTTCGACAGTTCCTCTCAATCCAAACAAAAAATGTACTATTCTTGTCATTTTATTCAAAGTTATATCTCAAGGTCGCGAAGAAAAAGTCAAGCATCACAATAGTATCGTTACCAGCAAAAATCGCTATCTCTAAAAAAAAAGAAATTTTAGGGGTTAAGAGGATTTTCTATCACATAGCACCAAAACGAGATTTATAAAAAGAAACTGTATTGTTCTCGAAATGATGTTTTGGCAGTCTTAGTATTTATGGTGGCAAGATAGGGATATCGAAAACAGTAATTCACATTTTTGGAAAAACGCATTGTAGAAAAATAGAAATCGCAAACTATCCCGGCGAGGATTAATGTTTATAATAGGGGCGGCAATGAAAAAAATTTTTTTTTATATATTTGATGTAACCTATCAAAAATAATATATAATTGATAAAAAATAACACCTATAAATTAATTGCAATAAAAGACATTAAAAACAATCACTGAATTTCATCCAACAATTTGTAACATCAGCTTCAATACACTTAAAAAAATCCGAACACGAAGGTCACAATTCGAACTTCAAGATGTAAAGTTTGCATAAACAACGAAAATTCCACAGAAGTTGCCAAACCTGGCCCAGAAGCTCTAATTAAATATTGGCACACTATTTCCCTAGTGTACGTGTTCGTTCATTTTTAAGAAGATTTCATTCATCCATTTTTCACGCACACTAACACAAATATTATATATAAGCCTATAAGTTTTTATTAGTGCGATGGGGAAAGGAGGGTTAAGACATTTTTTTTCTCGTTACATACGATCACAGCATACTAAATAGTGGATTTATGTTAACTGGAATCGACTTTTGACGATGCATTTAATTTTCCTGAATATTCATTCATCTTACAATATTTTGATTCTGAATGTTAACAATACATCCCTGCAAAGGAAACGACCATTCAAAGTGGATCATGTGCACACCTTTCACAGATCTAAAATGCAAACCACAAACAGTCCGACAGAATGTCAAGTACTGACACACATTCACGGAGTCACTGTCATACTAGAACCCTTTTCTGAGAACACGGTAATTAAATGAATAAGCATTCACCGCAGAGAGATGGGCAGTCAACAGAAACGCTATTCCAGAATTATAAACAACGGTTCCGTCACACTTATTATTTACCGGCGCAACCCGGAGCATCGGTTCACTGGCCTAAACTACGATCCCCGCCCAAAGAAATTAAAATTCCCTTGCACGTCCGTTCCGATTAGAGCAAGCTCAATAGACCGGAAGTTTCCGTCTGTTTGAAAAAGGGGGATTTCGGGAAATCGCAGGGGAGGGGGTACGAACCATCTGGCCCGTAGGCTTGTTACAAGTCTTTCACTGCAGTCGCTTTTTGACGGTGACCTTGAAATTGATGCACTACCACAAACTCCAATTTTTAAAACGCCGAATCCATTGACTCACATCTACTTGGTCAGGAATCAGCTGCCTACTAGAGTAAAAAAATGTATAGTAACAATCTAGCTACATATCTTAACAAGGATTTAATTCATTTAATGAAATTTCAACCGATAACCAGATGAAGATCAGGCAAGGTTAAAATGTGCCCCTGATTACCTCTAATCTATTAATTATTTGTAAAAAGAGCGAAAACTTTTTTAATTATAAATTTGGTTTCTTAGATATAATTAAAAAGCTAAAATCTCTAACGATAGCTAAGAAATTAAACTTGTTTATAGCGATAAGCCGACAAAGACTTTTTATCCCATGTTTCTGGATGGAGAGTTTTCGAAAGGCAAGAAACTTTCAAGGCTTTGTAGTAATATCTTAAATCCTAAACCTTAACTAAGTAACTCTCAAAAGGATGAAGTATTATAATACTTATTAGTTTCAATCGTATTTAAATTTCTACAAATGTCGTTTCACTGTTTATCATTAATAAATTTCATTCCTCTTAGACAATAAACAATGGAGTATTTAAATTTTAAAAAATCAGATATGAATACAGGTATAACAATAATTATAACTAACAACATACGTGCCTCGTAATTTCATATACAATCAATTGACAGAAGATCTCATTTCAAAAGAAAAGAAAAAAAAAAGCAGAAAGAAATTGAAAGGGAATGAAGGATTAAGAGTCGAGATAAATGAACATTTTTATGAAAAAAACCTTTTTGCTAAAACTACTATATGTAAAAGGTCCATGTTTGAAATTAATTGCTGTTCAGTGTCTCAAAGATGACAGAAGTATTCAAAATTGAAATATCGCATAATCCTCTAAACGTAGCTTCAATAATTTTGTCCAGAATTCTATCTCAGAATTATTAATATAAAATTTTAAAACACAGTAATAATGAATAATTAAACTAGATACAATATAATCGTTATGAAAAAAATTGTTAAAAGCATATTGCCACATCATTATAAGCAATTAAATATCTTAGTATCATTAAAAAAAGAAACAAAAGTACGCCAAAAAACATCATTAACACATAATAATTATCAAACATATCCATAATTCTATTTCAAATCGTAAGAATACAAAAAAGGGCAAAATCTACGATTCACTTACAGTAAAAATTATAAGAATATATATATATTTTTACCTGATAGTGTAAATTATAAGGTAAGCCATTGTTGCATCCGATATTATTATTGGTGGCAGCGCTACCCCGAAGCTCGGGGAAGTTCAGCTGGCCCACAAGATTCGAAGCACTATTCTCGAAAGTAAACATTAAGAAAAGAACAATAAAACAACTTCCTGACTCAAAAAAAATAAATCACAGCAGCAGTTAGTTTTACACAAAAAAGTAGAACACGCGACACTCCGAAAACAAAAGTCTGTCAACTGAGAGTCTTGTCATAGTAGAAATTAACATCCAAACATTTTAGGATCGTTAGGTGCGCCTATATGCAACGCAATTCCAGATCTGTGTGTTGTGCGCTGCCGGAAGATCAACCCACAAACCAAAAGTAACACGCCAGGTTACCATGTTGAAACTTCCCGCTGCACGCCAAGTACGGCGCCAACGTGGGGATGCGGATCAATCAGCAAGTTCCGATTCTCAGGTTATTAACTTTCTGGAGTGGGATATTGTGATTTGTTTTCTCCCCTTAAAGATATCGATGTTCAAGGATTTTAAAATCCCATTTAGTACTAAAAATTATTTTTTTATACCCATTTTAAATCAAATTAACAACTAGTGAAAACATACATATGAACAGTTCAGCGTCCAAATGTTTAATCTGAAGTTGCCACAACTTTAAAAATGAAATATAGAAATGCAAAAATAGTTAATTTTAGAAAAATCATGAATTAGAAAATTTCTAAAATATTCTAAATATTATTTTGGAAATAGATTTCTAAAATAATAATTTAAAGGAAACATAAGCACAATTTTTAAAAACCAATACTTTTCAACAGAAATAAAAAGCAATACGATTGTAAACAACTTAATTATAATCTACGCGTGTTTCATTAGAGAAAAACTAATTTAATCATTATAGGCGTATTTAAAGCATTATTTTGCACATATTTAATCCTCCCAACCACCAATACTATCCAGACAGATCAACAGAGAGAAAAATAAGTGAACCAATAAATTGAAAATGGACGAAAT
The DNA here is from genome assembly GCA_026543055.1 of Argiope trifasciata. Taxonomy (NCBI): domain Eukaryota; kingdom Metazoa; phylum Arthropoda; class Arachnida; order Araneae; family Araneidae; genus Argiope; species Argiope trifasciata. Next base: position 8,365,743 of record JAPMOQ010058975.1, read on the forward strand.
ACTTAAGCACCAAAATACAATATTATGTATATCATGCTTTTATTCTTTTTTTGTATAAATTAATCAGTTATTGTTATTATATAACTGATTTACGATTCCAATAAAATCTCTCAAAAAATCTTTTAGTTAGACGAAATGCAATTTTTCTGTTGCAGCAATTCGGCTTTATCCCAGATGGAACCACTGGAATTAAGCTACGAAGTCTCAAGGCTTTCAAAGACCTTCCTTCCCACACTGGTCATTACTTTGTTATTGCTCTTATTACAAAGTGAATCGATTTTATTTTTTTAGTTGCACATTGGATTCTGCGTTCTTCAAAATTTCAGAGAATTATTGTTCGTTTCAGTATTCTGAAACGACCACTTTTCGACGATTCTTTCTCACTAAGGGGTGAAACGCGGAAGGATGAGCGCGCACTTCTAGAATTAACTTTACTGCGAAATATAAACATCCCTCCTCTCATCTTTCCTCTCGCTTCAATTTTGTCGAATTAGACCTATCCTAACGCTAGTTAGGTTTTCGAGTCCGTTAGCGAACAATATATGCATATATATAAGCAATAATTAAGACCATGGTTTTCCAAAATACAGTAAATATACGGACGATCCAAAGAGCGCAAGTTATTTCTAGTTGAAAGGATCAAAATTATTATTATTATTATTTTTTTTTTTTTTTTTTCATTTTTAAAAGCTTTTATAATATTTTACCATAAAGGTGTACGTTACTTTATATACTTTTGAAACAAATTTTGAACAATAAGTTGATGTTTATTAAACAAAATTATGTAAAACAAAATTATCTATCTGTAACAGGATATACGTATCTACGATTCTTTATATTTCAATAGTGGATTATTGATATTCCTTTTGAATTGCAGAGCTTTCAAAACCAAACTTTGTTTCGTCAAATTCAAATTTAAAAAAAGTAACAAATAGGGGTAACGCGCAAAACATTTTTGCAGTTCTAAAATCATCATACTAAGCAGAGCTCTGAGATTCTGGAAATAAGAAGAAAACGAATAATAGATGGAAATACTGTCAATACTGAGTGAAGTTAATACAATGAAATAAGCTAAACGCGATTGCATCACTGCCGAAGGACGCAATATGTACCATGAAAAGAGTGCCATAAAAATAAACTTCCGTTAAAATATTAAGTCTTATACAGAATACAAATTGTAGGTGCTTAAAATTAAATTCCATCGATAAGATAAATTACTTTTAAAGTACATTATCTAAACTATTTAAAAACATTTTGACTTCTTTGGAGCACGTAGCCAATTTCACCAAGAAATTCATTTAACAATTGAAAATTTGTGGTAGAATAAAAATGCTACTTACAACAAAATAGATAATGTTCCATTTCATTAGTTTATAATTCAATACATTGATTAATGTCATTATACCATTGTCATTGTCAGAAACTGCGATTATTATTAACCTTTCGTTAAATGTGTGCGATCTCTCAGATCATTTGAAAATATTTGGCGTTCTTCCTTAAATTCATTAAGCAAGTTTATTACGTCCATTTTCACAGAATTTTGAAGAATGTAGATTAACGAAGATACGGATTCGATCATCAACCACCAAACACCGAAATTTACAATAGAGATAGCTCAAATCACCACCTTCGTTTTTTCCCCATTCTTTCTTTCACTTCTTATTTTTATTCACACTAGTTGATATATCCAGCATTGATTAGATCTAAAGTCATTTCATGTATAACATTTCCAACGCAGAAACTACTATTTTATAAAACATTACAATACATAACAGCCTTTCCAAGACATATGTATTGAAATGAAAGAGGGTTTTAAAAAAGTGACAAAGTAGTACAAAGAATTAACGTTGCCCAACAAATAAATACCTAATTTTTTTTAATTCTAAAATAATCAATTCAGTTTAATTTTTTAAAGAATTCATTATAACGGAAGAAAAATTTCACTAAAACGAAATTGGTATAACTGAAAAGGTAAAAATTCTAAGATATTTTTTTGAGTAACCTTTACCAAAATTTATAAGCTGGGGAGGCAAAATATTGGTTAATTTTTTATAGCCGAAGTCGCCGCGGTCATCGATGTTCGAAAGCCATTTACTTTCTCTTGTCTTCTTTCCAATGGCTGACTTAACTAGCTAATATGCATTGTTAACTCACAACTTTGAAAAAAATGTAAACCTAAGAAAAATATATTAAAATGAAAGACATTAAAAAACTACAGAGAAGTAACTCGAAGTTAACATCAATTTTAATGCGTTTACGTCCCCCCCTCCTCCAGAAAATAATTATTATAAAATAAATACTGTGCAGAAATGAAATTGTTATCCTTGAGTTGGTACAATTTTGAATTTTAACATGATTTAAGATATTTCTTCTGGAATAATTTACTGTGAAATTACTGATGAAAAAATGTGCGATATTTTGGTGCATTAATAATTAATCAAATGTTTTAAATTTTTTAACTTCGAAAAGTTGACAACATTCTTTCCCTTGTCTTAAATATGGGAAAGAGCGTAAAATTTGGTTGAATTCTACTAGTTGTTCAGGACGTGAAACGAACAAATATGCAAATAGTTATAGTTTAACATTAAATAAATTTCACAAAATGAATGAATTGTATGAATTCTACTATTAGTAGTACTTTCTTTTCAGTATGGTTTCAAAGTATAAACTTTGCGATGAGCCCTATTTGCAATAAATCTGAAGGTTGCTTTTGCAACATTATAGAAATAAAATACTACATATAAACATAAATTTACTTTAGTCATGTAATTAAATTAAAGATGTGGTTATAAAAAAGAGAGAGAGAGAGAGAGAGAGAGAGAGAACGTGACCTAAGCTAAGCTGCGCTTCATATAGCTGCACATACAGGAGGGCTAAACTCCTACAATAATTAAAATATAATAGGCATAAATAACTACAATCTGTCGTAACAGCTCCTGGTTTATATAACACAGTTTTTCATATACATGAATAATTTACCCCTTCGCACTTCAGATTTTTAAACAAAGTAAAGCTGAAAAAGTACTGTCGTCACGTTAGAAATGATTCACGACTGTTAACTGAAAGTAATACGAAAAAAAACTTTAGCAATACCTAAAAATTACATATTTATATTTCTCTTAAATAATAACTGTTTAGAGAATCAAATAAATCTATAAAAAGGGAAATATTAAAATACTCTGAGGAGAAAAATACAACAATATACATTGTGTTTGTTCAGTTCCGAAATGTTTTAATACTCAAGTTTCTTAAACATATCAAAACAAAAAACAAAAAAGGCTGTCTGGAGATTTTAGGGTACTCGAAAAATATCTTCTTCATCGGTTCCATGGAACCAGTTCATGAGATATAAATCAAAACAAACAACGAATTTTTCAATGAATGGCAAAATAATCATATTATAGTCCAATATGCCAAGATTACAAATTAATCGATTCATCTGTATGCCACACATGTGTCAATGTATTGTATTTCTAAACTTAAACATCAAACTTTCATCATTAATAGATGCAATAATTCAATACAAAAATATATTGAAAGCATATATCTCCATTACACTAAAATTTTAAGTTTATAATTATTATAAAAAGTATTCAAGAGATAAGCGAATACAAAGCACGATAAAAACATTGCCCAGCAATTTACACACTGGTTCCAGTACGCTATATTCACAGCTAAAAACATAAGACCACAGAAAGAAACGAATTTTTTAGGGAAACTTTTCTTAATCCTTACTGGTTTTGTAAATCGACTCTTTATTTAATTCCAAAACTAAGAAACTGAGTAAATTTCCAAAATAGCACACATAACAAGGGAAATATTGAATTATTTTCAATGATGAAACCAACATGTTGCTTACAACCAATTAACACGAGTAGATAAAAAAAATTATAATTAATTATACTGACTGTTCCACATAAACAGTTCATAACTCGGTTCGACATTTCGTAATTTTCAATATAGTATCATTCATCTAGCCGTTGGTCCTGACCTTATTTTTTAGCCCACTTTTTCAGGAAACTTAAGATTCCTCTTGATGTTCTAATTCGGATTTTTTCCCCCCTCCCTTGGTTTCTTTTACAACTTTTTACGCTTCAAGTTCCATTAAATCTTAATCGATGAATTCTTCAGCAATGATTTCACCTACTTTTAATCACCCAAATCTCACATTCTAGGTACGAAAATAATTGTTTTGATATTAACAAATTTAAGGGACGCGTGTAATTGCCTAGATTAATTGTCAACACTGTGTTTCAAGTTTTAGAATGCAATGGTGGGGGGGGGGGGGGGGAGAAGATTTAGAACATAACTCTCGAAATTCGAAAATATCTCAAGGCACTCAAAATGATTCCGAGTAAACTAAAGTTCATCTGTTACCTACTTCTCTACAAAAAGGGACCGTGCGAAAAATGAAAGGTTTAACGAGTGAAAGCTCATCCCTTAAGACTGCACCACCCCCATGAAATTATTTTTTAAATTTGCATTTTCGATTTCATCTAATTTGCTAAATTTTCACTCTGAGAGTACAATGATCCATGAATTTGAGAGCGCGCGTTGTTTTATTCTTTTCTTGAATAAAAAACATCAAAAGAAGAATCAACAATAAAAAATAATAAAACGCAGGTCGGGGCTGGTCATCGGGCAATTCATGAAAACCCACAGCGAACACAATTAGCTGATTAATTTGAAGACCAAACGCAACCCCTCTTGCCTTTGAATTCAGACAGAGATGCAATTAGACTAAATTCGGTTTGGAGAAAGGTAAACTGATTCCCCCCATCCCCCCATTTTCATTCAAACTTGGCCTCGGTCTCACAATTCCCCCCCCCCCCCGCTCTATAAATTTTAGCTTTGTTTCTTGTCTGGATTGAAAAGTGTTTGATTTGTTCTATATTTACTTTCTTTTATTAGAGATCACTTTTAGGAAAAAAAGATATACGGAGATAATTTTTTTAAATGTTAATTCAGGTGAAATTTTTTTTTTTTATACAGATGAATCAAATGTTATTAATTATTTCCTATAAAAATGATGAAGGCTGAGATTATTCACTTTATATCTTATTTGACAATCATTTTTAAACAGTTTCATCGAACTCTTAGGGCAAGGAAAATGAGTGAGAAGGGAGGCTATGAAGAAATATCTGTTAAATCATCATTTCAACTTCTATATAATGTTCTTACAAATCTACAAGGAATATATAGCATATACAGGGTATTTAATATTTTTAAATGTAACAAACTACATGTCTGGCTTTGAAAGTAAAAATCTTAAGCTACTTATGAACAAATAAATTTTTAAAAATATCTTCATATATTTTTAGCAGCACTATTAATTTCTGAGTTGGCGAGCTGCCAGCAAGTTTAACTTTGATTGTCACTAAAGTCAATGCCCGTCAAACGCGCTGTGGCGATTTCATCATGGAATCCATAAAATGTTGAAGGAAAAAGGTTGTGACGCCACAATATATTGTAAGATAACGTGCTATTAGATATCGCAAGGCATGCGCAAATAAACTTGTTAGGCGAGCATAAAAATTGTCCAGAATTCCTCCATCCCAATTTCTTTAGGGCATTACTATAAAACACCAGTTCTGCGGCATTTAAGAAAGAATTTTTTTTCAGGCAAAAATTAATTTAACAATTAAATAAAACAGGATTCACCAAGCTTTTCCATTTTCAACTCTTCTGCAAACACATTCTCATATAAAATAATGTGTAACGAAATAAGTCAAAGAAGACGATCGAAAGGACATTTTAAAGAAATTATTTAAACAAAGCTGATAGGTCGAAATGGTTTCTCGGTTATAAATTGCTTACAATCATTGAAACTTCTCTGACAAAATTCGATTTGAAATTTTCCACGCTTCATTTAGAAGTAAGACCCCAGTTAAAAATATATATGTATAGGATTAAAAGATTTTCCTACGCTATTTACACGAATAAAAATGAAATTCAAAAACAGTTTGATCGCTACAGAAATTTTAACTACAAAGTAGATTTTATGCAAATTTTGTTCACAAATTTAAATTTTTAAAAGATGTTTCTGGAATTAATATAATTTAAGTGATTACAAGAAACAATAAGAAAACTATTTTATTAGAGACACCGTTACAATTGAATGGAAGTGTTATATTTTAAATCACTCTATAAAAATAATTAATAACTTATGGAGAGGAATACACCTTTTACGGATTTATAAATTCATATGACACAATTTATACTATTTTTGGGAAAACTGTAAAATTTCAAAAAAAAAAAAAAGAAAAGAAATTGCAGAATATAAAAAAATATATTCGATATAGATATCTTTTTATATTATACTATATGTATATATATATATATATAATATTTTTTAAATAATGAGTTCATTTACTTGCTGGTATTATATTGAGTGCTAATACAGAAGAACCTCAAATGTTAGAAATGATACGGATAATCGAAATCTTAGCTAATATAGATTAATTTTTAATTACGATTCTGTTTTACCTAAAAATTTCCCAAAATTGCTCTTTTGAACTTATAAAAACCACTTCATAAGAACTATTAAGTGCGGTTCCAATGCCAACTTTGATATCTTTTTCCAGATTCAATGACTTCACTAGGAAAAAAAAATGAAAAACACAATTCGATTTTCAGGTACCTGTTACGTTAACAGAAACCCGAACAATCGAGATTCGACAGCGTTAAATATATTTTTACTTTCATACATGGCATTCATACAACGCAAATATCAACAATTAATTTGATAATTGATAAAAATAACTTTTGTCATAATATTTTCAAATTTTGCTAGTAAACACTGAAACAAAAAGAAAGTTTAACGGGGGTTTCTTGAAAACATATATTTTTTTTTATAACTCAATGATGTGAAAATATTTTCAATCGAAACAACGCCGAATACATCAACATGTACCAAAATAAATGAAATAATAATTTAAAAAAAGAAGAAATTTTTAAGCAACTCGTTTTATAAAATCCATCAAGACGGAAAAGGATAAAAATGATAAGCGAAATGGGCGAGGAGATATAACGCAATTACTTGAGATAACACTTCGAAAGTGCGCAAAAATATTTCCGGCAGCTTAACCCATTAATGCCAATTGTTCCATTTTTGGAACACCCCACACAAAAAAAGTTCTTTTTATTATATTTTTTTACCTAACATATAGAAATTTCATACAAAAATTCAGATTTTTTAATCTTAGGCATAAATAGGTTAAATTTATTACATAAGAGAAAGCAGCATAGCAAACCCAATCCACTGTAACTTCTTACATACAATCAATAAAAATCCATCCATCTCCTAAAGGATTATTAAGAGATTCGTCTTACAGCGATCGTTTCAGATATAACCAACTTTCCACACAATGGCTGGTATTCACGACCGTTTTTCAATTTGGAAGAGAAGAAGGGGGGGGGGAAAGTCAGCGTTTCTAATTGCCCAATTAAAATAATCGACGATCCCTAATAATAAACGTAAGAATTAAAAACGAATAAAGGATAAAATTTTAAAACTATCGTATGAAGGTGTCCCTCCCCCCTCCAATTCTTACTATTACTTCACACACACTCTCTATATATATTTATTTACATATCTCGTTCAATTTTCAATCGTTAATAAAATACTTTTTATTCATCACTCTTCAAATACATTTTTTTTAAACTTGTAGTAGATGACACTTGATGCTAGTACAGTTTTTTCAAATATAATTGATTGATTAATTATATTTAATTTTTAATACTTTAAATAGGATTTTAGCAATTTGTAATGAAAATTGAAATCAACAGACAGTAGCTTAATCGCTAAAATGCAAGGATTTCAGTATTTTTCACGTGCGAAAATCAATAAATTTTTGATAATTATTTAATAAATAAAAATTTAAAAAAAAAACCTTTGTTGACCTAAATAGGAGCTGGATTTTTAAAAAAATTATAATACTTGTTACATATTTGTTATTTTTATATTGTTAGTTTGATATTTTTACAATTATTTGTTTTATATTACTTATTCTATTGTTTTTGTATTTATTATTTTTAATGATGAACATAATAGACATGGCGGTTGTTAAGGTTTTAAAATTCTATTTCTCCACAAAAAAGAAAGAAACAGAAGAAGGGGGAGAGGGGAACACCAGCTATGCTACCCCTTTAGGATTGCGATTCTCAACTAAAGGATTCATGGTCTAAAGAAACGAACAGGAAAGACAAAAAAAAGGGGGGGGGCTCTTTCGCGAAGTGCAGTCAAGTAAGTCAAGGTTTGCTAAACTGCGGGTTCCGAAATCAATTGAAGTCGTGTAAAACTGACAACTTTTACAACATTGTCTTCTTTCAAATTTCTTAATATTTATAAGAAAATATAATTTTAAAAAAGCATTTCAATTAAAGCATAGGGAAAATAGGCATTCAACTAAAACTTGCAAAAAAATTATTTTATCATACATAACTGCTTTTAATTTAAATTATAATTTATAGGGGTAAAATTCTCTAAGGAAAAAAAATTTGGCCACGTCTAACACCAGTAGAGATCTCTTCATTCAAAAAGATATAAATTATCTATACTTATAATAAAGCTCAATGTGTGTGTGTGTGCGTGTGTGTGTGTGTGTGTTGGCGCTCTACAGGCCAGACCGTTGGACCTACAGCTACCAAATTTGGTACATGCATACCTTGGAGGTTCGGAATGTGCACCTCGGAGCCCTTTTTTCGAATTTTTAATTAGAATTTGAATTAATTAAAATTTAAGCGAAATTTCGATGTTTTTCCGTTATAACTTCCGAAAATATTATTGCACAAACATGATTTTTACATCAATTTAAAGATAAAAAAATTAGCTTTCTAACGGTATCAGTTTTTTAAATTTATAACGTAAGCTTCTATTTTTAACGAAGTTTTAAAGAAATATTTTAACAATGTTTTTATCACGTGACTGGATAAAATAAAAGAATGCCGGAAGTTCAAATAAAAAAAAATTATCATCGCAAAATAAATCTTCAGAAATGCAGCTGTCAGCACGTGACAGGATAAAATAAAAGAAATATAAAATGTGATATTTTCTTTAAAAAATAAATGCAAATGATTCTATGATCGTTTGCAGTATCTGTATCATTTATTCCATAAATTATCTTTATTTACAGTAAACCTGATTGAATTTAGACAGGATATGCATTGAAATCCGGACTTAATGGCATATTTATGTAATCGTTTGCAATATCTGTATCATTAATTCAATACTTTTTTCCCTTTCTCGCTTTCTTTGAAAAAAAAACATGTTTCATATTTTGGCAACATCATCGAAAAAAACATTTTTAATATTTTGGAAGCATAACCGATAGTTAAAACTGATTGATTTATAAAATTAAAGAATATTATTAGGAAAAGGTGTTCTTTTAGAACTTTTCGTCCATCATCTTAAAGAAAATATTGCTTTCCGGCCAATCAATTCCCGGAATTACTTCTAGGCTAATGAATATGTGATGTAATTGAAAATTTTAGAACGCATTACTCATGGCGAACCAGCTGGTCGCCAAAGGCGGCTAGTATACTATAAGCCTCTCGAAATTCGATAAGAACTTGAGTTGTAAATTAATGAGTTTAACATTTCAGCTCAACATAGATCCATCAACATAGCTCTAAATATGTTAAATGAAATTATAATCTAAACTAGAAGACCTGAGATTTTAAGGAAAGTTAAAGTAACTATTAAAGTTAAATTGGAATGCCTCAAATATAACTATTGTTTATGCCCTTGAAATAATACATGAATATAAATTCATTCGCATCACATACATATGTGAGGCAGACCGATTTGTTCAATCTATCAGACAAAATTTTATATGAGTCATCTTTACCGATTCTGATTAAAGCTTTTAAATACCTAGCTGTATCCTGTTCATTAATTTTGTAAAAGTGACGTTCAATGTTAACACTGGATGGTTAAAAATTACAATTTTTTTTTTTTACTTCTTTCCTCTACTGTTCTCTTTATTATTAGTATATGTTAGTAAAATATCAGCTAAATAAGCTAACCAAATAAAAAACATATTAGCTAAATATGTTAAGTAGCATTCCCAATTATCTGAAACATCTTCCGATTTTAATAAAAATTTTAATTAACTATTTAACATCTCAAGAAATGTAGATTTTTTATAGAAAATGTACATCTTAAACAGCACTCATTAGACGAAATTGCCACGTTAATACTTAGCTCTCTGGATCTTCAAATATTACCAGCATCATATCATTAAAATATCGATACGAGCATGAGACACGAAAATACCGAGGCTGAAACACAAACCATTATAAAATTTTACAGAGAGTTTCAGGCATTACTTATAAATAAGTTTTAGCAGATTCGGATAGGAATTGATAGTTTTGACATTTAACATATTGGTTGCCATGTCACTTCCTGTGATTCACAAAAGCTATCTAATTACATAGACGATTCCAACCATAGGTGTAAAGCAGAGTAGCAAGCTAGTTAAAAATCCTTCATTTCAACATAACTGCATATATATATAAATTAATAGTCTTGCATGACCATTGCAGAAAAAATTTATCTTAAAAAAATTAAAATTTTTATTATGAGTTTTATAAGCATAATTACTCTCATTATCCTATTAGAAGAGCAAATTCTGATATTGCACTCAATCCTGCGCAGTTTTATAAGACAGATCATTAGTGATTCCTACTTAAATTTTTAAATATTACAGATTTCATAATTTTATTAAATCGTCAGTATGAATAATAAAACGTATTAAAAACTATTTTCTTATTTATTCGTCTTTTACTACTCCATTTCTGACATCGAGTGATGACTGAAATTTAGCTCAGTGTTTTATAAAATAAAAGGCAGATAGCACGAAGGTTTACCAAACAAAATAAAAGAATGGAAAACAATGCGCATCATTTCAAAAGCCGATACCCGAGTATTCTTCCCAAAGCCAACCAATGCATAACGAAGATGGTGATTTGAACTTCATTCGAACCAACTGAAAAATAAATATTATTACTAACTTTTCATTTAAACAACTTTTTAAATAAACTTTAACAAGCATAAAGCAGATTTTTTTAATTTCGATTTTTACTTTTTAGGTTTTATTATAAATGTACAGAATCAAGATTTATATATATATATATATATATATATATATATAAAAGATTTGTAATTAATTAGCACCACTATTAAGGATTCAAGATTCAATAAATTAATTGGTGATTAAGTTTTAAAAACAATAAAGTCGCATAATGATATCAACAACGTGCTTGAAATTTTAAAAGTCTAGCAAATCAGGAAGTAAGTGAAAAATCAATAACAAAATTCCATCTTTACGTACAAGAGGCGCATCAAGTTAATTAAATTGTACAGAAATGACATTAGAAGGAAACCTCACTGTCGCACTTCCAACTAGAATACGGTTCAATCCATCTAAATTCCACTCAGCAGATCACACGAATCGGGGGGAAATGAAGCTGATTGTTGGAAATTCCAAGCTCTGACCATTAACTTGACATATACACCCTGAAGACAAAACAACAACCTAAGGCCCCACGCCCCAATTCCACGAGGAACAAGGCGGGGGGAAAAAATTGCAAGGAACAAGACGGGGAAAAAAATTGCACTTTGCCAAAAACGGGGGGAAAAAAAGCCCTCTAAAAATATCACAAATCAAAATGAAAAGCCACATTAATAACACTGGACGATGCTCCCTGCTAGAAAAGGATGCGCTGTTAATCTCCCTTGACACAAACAGTGGACAAAACGGTGAGGGGAAAAAGTACGATTTTGGGAAACAGATTAAATAAGAGGGGGGGGTACCAAGATAGTCACCGAATTTTGCCCTTTAAACGCACTGTCAGAATGTGAAAGAATTCAAGGGAGGGTTAGCGGAGGGGAGCACCTTTCTCTGGGATAACGGATTGAAGTCTTTAAACGGAAGCAGAGTAGCAGATGTATGTTACGCTCTGTAACCACACGCAATATTATCCCATAGATGCCTTTTCCACCTGTTTCGCACTGGAAACATCACAGTTAAAAAGAAAGGGAGATGATAAAAATCTAAAACACAAAGAGCTGGTGTCCAACATCTATATATTTATATTGACTTGTATACATTTATATATTTACTTACTCACTTTTTCCCAGAATTTATGCCCAAATCCCACCCTTTCTAAACAATATGGCCAGCTTCAATAATGAAAGAAAAATAGCTATTCATATATATACGTATGCGAAAAAAAATGCGAGTTAACTCATGCAAAAGACAAAGCGGATGGAGGTCGAAAGCTTGTCCTCCCACATAATAATACATTTTACCATGCAAAAGCAGACAGCCTAATAACTGATTGTTGAAATTTTTACGCAGATTCCAAGTAACCGTTGAGAATATATAGATTCGAAAATTCAAAATGTTAGTTCAGAAATTTTATTATAAATATCGAAAATAAAACAAGTTATCACGTTATTAATAAATTCACAACTAACATTAACTAATTGGTCCAATACCGGATTTAAACAAGATGAAACCTTAATATATATAAGACAATTTTTCACCCCTCTCCCCTATCAAGAAAGTAGGGATTCTAAGCTATGGCTTATATAATACATAAATCCCGCATTGGTTCCATGTATTATTCAGAACGAGAGGGGGGGGAGAGAAGAAAGAAAGAAAGAAAAAATAGGATAACTGTAGAAAAACTTTTGTATTTATTTATACATCATATAACAAATATGTCATTTGTAACTAATTAATACAGTCAGATTTATCAATCATTTCATGAATGCAATTCTAAACCTATTATATAAAGCAAAGTTATACAATTCTCTACACAAATTTATAAAAAGGAATTATTCGAAAGAATAATAAAAATTGAATAGAATTTGGAATAATTTTTTCAAATTATCTTCCAATAAAAATAAACTTCTCGTATTAATTTTTTAACATTAGTTTCTTGCTATTAAAAGTTTTATTTTGATAACGATAGTCAAAAAATCTCATATGAACACGTTTTCATCAGAAAAAATCCACATATTTTACCCATTTACCCGATTCAATAAAATGGCCAATTAATAATAAAAATCGATTATGAAATGCAAATACTAGAAATATTCTGAATGCCAAACTCCTTCTTTATATGGTTACTCATCTAAAAGAATTCACTTTTCTGGTTTGAAAAATGTTGTTTTCAAGTTCAGCACTGTACTTGTATTTTATATCAATTTCTTTTCTTTTCCTTTTTTACCTCCTTTGACTTTTAGGAAACAGGCTTCGCAATTCAGAAAAGTAATTAAGAGGCAACACTAAATTATTTAACACAAAAATACCCCTGGACAATAGCTTTATAAAATTGTGCAACATTCAGATTATTGAATTACGTCCGGATATCGCAGAATATTGTACTAACAGTGAAAGCCATATGCATACTTACATAAAATGCCATCCCCTCCCATCTTTTTAAACTGTAATCCGCGTACTTCTCCAACCTCATTCCAAAACTTTATAAGAGAAAGCGCCAAGATTGAAACTGCAATTAAAGCTAAATAATAATTAATATTTTTTTACAAAAACGATTTCGTCAAGGGCGTTTTTATCGATAAAATTATTTAACTGTATTAATTTTTAAAACCTATTAGATTTTTAGTATGCTGAAAGGACTAATTGTTCTAAATAAAAAAGAAATAATACAAATATGTAAAGAATAAATAAAAAAGAAATAATAGAAATATGTAAAGAATAAATAAAAAAAGAAATTCTGTAATGTAATATTCATTAGATTACAATATCAACGATGCGTTTCAGTAATAATAATAAAAAGTTTCACGCCGTTTTGCTTCGTATTGTTTTTACTGCTGTCGAGGGTTTTTTATTTTATTTAATGCCTAACGTCGAGTGATTGAAAATATAATTATGAAACAATACTTCATAGGTTATTTACAAATGAAAGTTCAAGACTCATACTTAAATAATTTCCAACATTATGGCACTTTTTGGGGGGGGGGGGGGATGGGGGAGAGATTTTACAAAGAAATTTGTAACTTTTTATTTACTGAGCAAAAACAAATTTAAAAATATTTTCACTAAAATATAAATGATAACTTTTATTTTAATTTTTAAAAATAAAACATGGAAACTGAAGAATGGAATAATCTATTTTAAGATCATATTTTAAAATAACGGACACTGATTTAAAAAAAAAAAAAAAATCATCGGTTGGAAACATAAAATTTAAATAATTTGTTTTAAATTTCGACTTTAAAAATATTAGATATTAACCAAGGTAAGTTTTTCACAGAAACTGCAATGTTTTGTTATTAAAGAAAATACATTTCGAGAATTCGGTACTTTATTTTTTCATTGACTAAAACCTAAAAAAATAATTTGGTAATAGGTACCACAATCTATTTGTAAAGATTAAAAAATGTCAATAGGACACTAAAGAAATAAATAAATTGAATAATAAATAAATTGAACTGAAAACTTTTTAAGCTTTGGTTTTAAATCGAATTTGAGTTCAACTAAAAATAAAGATAGAAATATTTCTTTTCTGTTCAAACGATTTCCTTATATTAGACGATATATTTGTCTTTGCTCAGTGAAGAAGAATGTCGTCTAACGATAGTGACTTAAATATAAGGTTTTGTCAAACCTCAGAGTAAACTGATTATATTAAGATAATAAAAATAAGAAATAAACAGAAGCAAAATTATTAAAATTATTAATTAGAAAGAAATAATATTATTGATTTGGGGTCCCTGGAGGGCAACTACTTTTTAACTCCTTCCCAGAAACACTCACAAGCTAAAAAATATCTCAGAAAGTTAAAAATTATTGACTAAAAAATATATCCAAAACTAACTGTTTGACCACTGAAGTCAAGGATGACTAATGCTTATCATAATCGTATTTATCGGAGATTAGAAATTTCGTATTTAATCTAATTATACGGCATGTATGAAAAACAAATTAACAGCCACAGATACTTTAACCCTTTAAATGAGAATAACCATTTTCTTATGAAATAGGAAGTATCTTAGAGAAAAATATCTACATAAAGCAAATATCCTGGAATAAATATTATTGGCAAATAATTTTAAGCATAATAATAAATTTACGCTTAAAATCCCATATATAGAGAAAAAGAAAATGTAATACTCGTAAGATTTCACGTGTTGCCTTCTCTATGCTTACGGGTTAAGTGGAATTTAAATTTTAAAAAATTGAGATATAACGATCTTCTACTATAAGGGGAAAATAGTGATTTAAAGTAACAATGAAATAAGTCTGACTTAAATTTCACCTACACAATTCACTACTACAAATCTTATTAAAAAAATTTTTTAATTAAAGTAAAATCGCATCGAAACTAAATCTGCACCTTTAAAACGATCATTTGTGAGATTTAATACCAGTGTAAAAATTATTTTCGTATGATATTGATTTCTGAAGTAACACACAAAGAAAAATGAAACTCTATGCTAATGCAATGCTAACATTTAATTAACTAAAATTTTAATTCTTCTAAAAATTGCTTCCAGGTGCATATTTGTACCCTTCAAAGTATATTTGGGCAAAATTTGGCAACTTCTAAGTCAAAAGGTCCGCCTTGTAATACTGGGCAGCTAACACGCACACGCATTCCATTTTAGTATTCAGTGATGACTAAACAATGATGCATTATATATGGATAGAAAATTTTACAATATTGATTTGACACAATAGAAACATATAAAACACACATTCATTTCACTGATCTCATATTTTTAAAAAAATTAGACAAAAAGCTTCAAAATCACTTAATCTACTGAAGAAAAAAAATCCATTAACATCAATAATGTCAAAATAATAACATATTACTCTTTTATTAATAGAAACTCTATATACTGATAACTTGGAAATGACTCTTTTTACTTTATACCATGTAAATAGAAAATCTTCGTTCCTGCTTTAGTCTGCCCTTTGAAATTTGAAAACATTCAAATATAGGAAGAATTTTCTGATCTAACACTAGATTATAAGGATGTTGTTCCATTCATGTTTCCATTTAGAAGTGTATATTAATAAGAATATAATCACATTTCAATATCATATAATTTTGTTTTTAATTTCTCTAAAAACATTTCTCTAGGGGTCGATAATAACTTAATGACTGATAAATTTATTTTTCTTTACCAGCAACTATAATTTTTATCGCTTTCTATTTATGAGTTGATATGTATACACTTATTATAAGAGAAATTTATATTCCTTTGTGACGAACTTCAGAAGAAACCTTTATTCAATCAGCATGAACGTGAAGGAAACATTTTATCTCCCAGTATATTGTGAGGAAAATTGCGAGTTAATTGATATATTATTTTTCTTTTCTAGAAAGATTTGAGGGTTGCCTGAGACAGTATAGTTTTCAAGACAGTATATCATTAAATATATGTACCTTAACGAGCTTTCAGTTAAATAAATATGATTTCAGTCCCTATATCTTTTTAATACAAAGCTCTTTACTATTTTTAAGGAAATGTTACTAGAATAGGTTTACAAAATGTAAAAAGGAATTGAGTGTTTTCACACTTAATTGAAAGAATTTTTAAGAGCCTACAGAATACAAGTTTTTTTAATGTACTTTTATTTGGAGCTAAATGATTTCTCAATTTTACGCCACCTGATTATGGTGTCTAGGGACCTACCCTGCCTGCCCCATCTTAGTTATGCCATTAACAATAAGTCATCCTTCTTCTTACCAACTTGAGGGCGTTTACAGCAGCCACAGATTCAATATACAACATTCAGACTGACACATGATTCTGTTCTAGGCCTAAGGATCCAACCCACGATCTTCTTAGAATGAAGTCAGAATCTTACAACTAGACCACCACGGCCCCAAAGCAGTAATTAAAACTTTTAATTTAAAATTGTGATAAATTGACTGATTTTGCTTAATTAACTAAAATTTAAGAAGTGCAAATGCAACAAGGAAATTATTGTCTAGCTATAGACTGAATATAAAGTATCCAAAAAGATATGAAATAAAGAGATTAAAATCGCGATAGAAAGAAAATGCAGCCAATGATTGTCAGTATTGAATCGCTCTTCAAAATTAATATTAAAATATTAGTAATCAAAATAAAGGTTAAGCATTTCACTAACATAAATGTTAAGAGAGATATTCTTCAAAAACTTTTAGCATCGAGGAAAAATATTTTCATGCAATTACGCAGCAAAAATTATGAAAATATTAAAAGCAGACAGAAAACATAACGCAATTTCCCTTTCATCCGCTATTTCAATTACACAACTAAATAAAACTGTATCACTTCACTTCGCTTTTAACCGAAGAAAGAATAAACAAAGATTGCTCTATGCATGTCTGATGAGTTAGCGCATGGGTCGATTTCTCCACTAGCTGCGACCAAGTGGTTCCCAGTCAAGAAGCAATTCTTCCCCATTCCCACTAGCTCCCCTGAAGATAACTGCGCTGATGTTGGTGACACTTTTAAAATTTACGAGTGTGACTGCTTCCTAAACACTTCTTAAATATCCCGCTTTTTACCGTCACACGATTTTACGAAGCGGCGTAGGAAATGGGCGAAAAATACGATAAAAGCCCAAGCGCCGAGATTTTACGGCAGGTTATTGTTGAGCTTCGGAGCATTATTTAGGAGACCGTAAAAACAAAATGGAAAGCGAGCCAATCCGGCTGAAAACAATTAAGTACTAAAACCATAAGATCGATAGTCATCAAAATCGAAAATTAAAAGGAACCGGAATTTTACACACACACACCCGAATCAATTGATATAGTTTGGTTAAAAACTATATTTTTTAAAAAAGGCACAAAGACGTAAGTACCATATGAAATCACTATAAAAGAAGAAATAAGCTGAATTTTTTCTTAAACCTTTTTAAAATATGTCCACACCAGTATTTCAATCAGAGGTATAAATTTATATTAAAAACTTCAGAAGAATGAAGTAATATAATAAACCGAACTCCCTACTAATTTTTTCATTCGAGAAAATAAACGTTGGTCAATATTTTGAGTAACAATCAATTTTGAAGCTTTATAGAGCAATTTGTGTCGATCCTAAAAGTTTGAACTATGATTCGATGATAAACTTAATAGATTAAATCTTCTTAAAGTCATTCATTCTCAAATTAAACCATAAGAATTTTAGTTTCTAAAGATTTTACATTCATCAATCATAAGTTAACAAATCTTGAATGGAACTAAGGCTACTGCCACCGAAAACGGAGAGTGGCATTAAGCTAACATTATAAATCATTCATAATAAATAATTTTTAAAAAAGATATTTTTAAAAATTATTTATTTTTAAAATCAAACTGGACTTTTAATAATTCACAAACCTTCCTTACGAATGGTAGAGATGTTGTAACAGATGGGTCCCCTAATCCACTTCTGTACAAGCTGGTACAATTGTCGTATCGCTAAAAAATTAATTTCAGTGCCCTCTGGCGAAATTTAAAAATATTTATAACAGTCCATCCCTCTATCCACTGCATCAGTATGTTTCATAGCCAAACATTATGCTAATTAAACGGTGATAACATTAAGGTAAGGTAACGTTAAATTCAAAATCAATGTTGTTTTTTTATCGATAATTGGTTTTGATTTTTTTTATTGTTTGAATCATTATGTAAAAATGATACTTTGAGCCATAGATTCTTCTAGCCGTAGCCTAAAGGTTAAAATATGTCAAAACAACGCCCTGATCGGTAGGTTATACTGGACTTTAATAAACAGAAAAATCAAAAGGGGCTATATTGGCCCAAGCATATGCTTCTGAGTCAAGTCGCATTACATCTTTTGGCAAAACAAAGATTCAGATGCCAGTTCCTTGATGTCTCAACAAGTAAAAAGCAAACCAACAAGATAGGGAAGAGAAGGGAACAAAAAATAGGAGTCAGGACGGATTTTCCTGAGTCCTTACAAAGCATTAATTCCACTTGGTGCACAAACTATTGAATTTCAGAATGATTTATAAATAGGCATTTAAAAAGCCAAACTGCATTATAATACAAATAACCAAAATTTTAAACTGTTCAACATAATTAAGATCTTACAGATTCAAGCATTGAAATTATGGAGGTTTAATAAATCCACCCACTAATGTTAGAAATAAACGTTCTTTTTTTTCGCTGGGCAAAATTTGACATGAAATTAGGACTGAAACTCTTGTTTAAAATCATTACCAGGATCCTTAATATTCTATGACTAAAAAACGATTACTAGAAAATTTGTTTAAACAATAAGCTTCTCAAAATTATAGTAAGAATTCAATAGCCAAATATAGATCCATTACTGGCTATGAAATAAAAATAATTCCCCCCAAAAATCTACCATGCTTAATCAAATCATCTCGTGGAATATAACAAATAAAATTATATACGTGAATTAAAATAAATCACTATCTCCATATATTGTAACAACTTCTAAAGAGCATTTTTAAAAACTATTTTACATATAACTGTATACATTTTATACAATTTACAAATTCCAAATAAGAATTGAGTTCAAAAATATTTTTCCTAAAACTCAAAATTCAACTACAAAATTTTATGTGAATATCAAAATTTAATATCACCTGATTTTTAAAATTTATGTATGAAATAATATTAATAATAAAAATTCTTAATTTTTACTTTGAAACATTACGACGTTAAATTCAAAAATGAATTTTATCAAAATTGCAATAAATGTAAAAACAGAAAATAAAGATTTGCTTTTGAAATGTTCACATATGTTACTCTCGATTTCTTCTCATTTATGGAATATAATTTAATTTTTAATAAATAAAATATAAAAGCAAAGCATTCTGTTTCATCATTTGATTTATTAGACTGATACCGTTAACAACGATAGAAAGGAGAAATTTTAGTATTTGTAAGATCTGACAGTGATTAGATAATGAGAAAAACAACCGAGTCAAATATTTCTACAAACTTCCTCTCCACATCAATGGAAGGACATGACCTCGACAGATTTAAAATGCAGAAAATCCACCTACAAGAACAATGATCAATGAAATCGCATGCCGAAAAAGCTATCTACAGATCCGAAACCGAAACATTGCTATTAAGCACTACATATGATAATTAAAATATGTGAAAATATATTCTATACTTTTAAGCATTACAGATGCCTCGCGCATGCTCACTGGTTGCAATTCGGATATCTCATGGAAAGGAACAACTGTCGACCAAATCGAAACTGATCTATACAAGGGAAAAAGAAGGAAAAAAAATATAAAAATAAAAAGAGAGAGAACAGTAAAAAATGTGCGAATTTCCGCATTACAAAATCGCGAATGGTATTGTCTCGTTTTTGGGAGCCATGACTGCGATTTTTTATTTTGCAATCTTTAGAAATCGGCATTTTTTAGATGAGAAAAAAAACCTAATAAATTTGAAATTTCCTGTTTCTCCCCGGTTTTATCAAAATTTTCAAATTTCTGGGCATTTTTTCGGTTTAAGACGATTTTTGTGTCCCGTATGTGTGTGTGAGAGTATAATTTCAAAACTTATACTTTGAAGTTCCAAAATTGTTTTTATCTCTACGACACCCAGAAAGAAAACTAACACCTTTAATACCAGCACCAAAAGCTGAAAACGAAACCGGAAGTTTCTTTGAATTAACCGGAAGTGGAACAATTGGGAAGCAAATTCCAGCATTTTTAACCGTATAAACGAATATTCTAGTAAGTTTGTTAATTAAAACTATTTATGCATATTAATTGCATAATTTTTTACTGTTTACATATCGGTCTTTTTAATGATTACGCACTTAAGTTTGGGCGGGTAAGGAAAGCTGACACACAATTTCATTGATAAACTTAAAAACTAACATTGGATATTTATTAAAAGTCACACAAATAACATATATTTAATGAAATACTGTAACGGTAGATTGTTTTCCCCCGTGTTTGCTTTTATAAATCTCAGCTAATACAAAGACAATGGCATCGACATTTGGTGCAATTAACAAAATGCACTTACTTCCAATGTCATAAAGTATCTAAATAATTCCAAAAACTAGCAAAAATTAATTATGAATACAGTAAAGCCCGTGTATATCACGCTATATATATGATTGTGAACTTCTAAAATAACATTTAAATCAGAAAATTCACAATATAAATGAAACATAAAACGAACTCATTTGGAAATGCATTTCAAATTAAAAGCATAAAATGAATTCACTTTGAAATACAGTAAAAGCTCCTTATTCGCGCTTCTTTCATTCGCGGATGAAAAAAATGCGACCCAATTCCTATATTCGCGGCTAAAAATTTCTTTATTCACAATGTTTTGGCGTGCTAATAAGAAAGCGTGGGTTACAAATGCTATTTTTTGTGACTGGTTCCTGAATTGTTTTGAAGTTGAAACGCTATTAGAAAAAACAAAACAAAACAAAAATTAAGACTTTAAAGCACTTCTAGTTTTAGATAATGCACCAGGTCATCCTAGCGAACTTGAAACTATGCATCCAAATATAAAAGTGGCATTTTTACCTCCCAACACGACGGCTTTGCTTCAACCTATGGACCAAGAAATAATCCAGGCCTTTAAGCTGTATTACATTAGACTAACCTTCAAAATCATATTGGATAATATGGAATGTAATCCTGATATGAGTGTTATCGAATGCTGGAAGAAATTTAACGCAGCAAAATGCATCGTAAACATAAAAGAATCATTGGAAGAACTGAAGCCACACACATTGAAGTCATGCTGGAAAAAAACTGGCCTGCTCTGACTGCGGAAAATGACGAAGAATCTGTGCAAGCTCAAACTTTGACTGCAAACATAGCCGATATCGCGAATGGAATAGGACGTGATGGGTTCGAACAGATAAAATCAGGTGACATTCAGGAATTGCTTAAATCGTAAGATGAAGATTTGACTGAAACCGACTTGGAGGAAATGTTAAATTCACAAACCATTGAAGAAGAGGCTTCAACAAGTATTGGAAACGTGACATTTAATTTGAAAAATTTTAGTGAAGGTTTAAGAATGGCAAATGAGCTTTGCGATTTCTTTATGAACGTCTATGGAACGAAGTCATATTTTTTAGAGGCAAATTGCTACTGCGACTGCTGCTTATCAGTCTGAATTGAAGGAGCTTTTAAAAACTGCCAAGCAAGAGAAAATTACAAAATTCTTCGAATCATTGCCTAAGCCTTAAGATAATTAATCAAAATGTTCAAAAACTTCAATTAAATTGATTTTTATATACATATATTTTTTTTTATTTTGTCACCTAGGAACGTATTCCTATAATCCCATATAAATTATCATTCCGTATTCACGGTTTCTGTATTCACGGCATGTTTATGGAACATATAGCCCGCGAATAAAGAGCTTTTACTGTACATTTCAAATGAAGCATAAAATGAACTCACTTTGAAATACATTTCAAATGAAACAATTGTAAAATTACAAAACCTAATAAATAAAAAGGAGACCTCACTAGGTAAAAGGGAAAAAATCGTCTTTTTTACTTAGATATTAAAATGACAGTCATATAATTTTATAAAGGCCTCACTAGATTCAAAGCTTCACTTTTAGACTTAAATATGTTTGCAGGTATTAAAAAACATTTATTGGGAATTCTGTTCTAGATCAGAGATGAATGAGAGAATGGAAAAATCATTTATTTACATGTAATAAAGAAAATCGGAAATGTATATATGGACCAAAAAAAAAGAGTAAACTCACCCCGAGATATATAGGATTGAAATATAAAAATGTGGCGAATCTCAATAAATTAATGCATATAAGAAAAATACATTTTTGTGCTTCAAATGCGATTTTCTCAAAATTGATAATTTCATAAAATTCTTATAATTGCCAGTATGATTTTTTAAATCCTTTCTATGCTACAACTTCCAAACTTGGCATATATATTTTACATATAACCAGAAAAAGTACCAAAAAATATCCCAAATGCATCAATTCTGAATGTTACAGCCAATTACTGCGTCGACAGTTGCGCAAATATTAGGAAATTTTTACACTATTCACTTTAAGAATTAGTTTTAAAAAGGATTTTTGAAACTCATCAGATTACCATACATTCTTTAGACAAATGTGCTTAAAGTATTCCAACCTTCTTAATTAGCAATTTCATCCTTTTGATTTTATTTTAATGTGTCACAGATTTTGGGAAATTTTCGTTAAATCTTACTTGAAATTTTAACCTCTTAAAAAATGCACATAGTGAGAAATTGCTGCAAAAGTAAAACACTTTTAAGAATGTCATCCGGAAAAAAAAAAAAAAAAAAAAAAAAAAAATTAAGCACCTATATAAATGGATGTAAATCTAAACCTACAATTTTTCTAAGCATAGAATGTTTCCTTTTTAAATAATAATGCATAATTTTTACTTAAAAAATGTTTACAAATAACTTAAAATGTGTATTTTCAAAAAATTTAATATTTATTATTGTATTTGCATAACGTTTACAATTATAAAAGAAATGTCTTTTTGGTTTTGATAAAAACAGAAATATGAATAACCTATCTTTAACAAAAAATTAAATCTTTTATCAGATTAACAAGAATTAGCGATCTTTTCCAATATTTTTAAATCGCATGTTACCAGTTAATTTGGATGGATACATCACTTCTGAAAATGTCAATATTGTGATAGGACCTTAGTATGAGCAAAAATTTTGCATTAGATTTTTTTTATAAGCATCAACAGATATGACTGGGCTTTTTCAAATGTTTCCCATTCTATCATTAATTTAATAACTTGATCGCCAGCATAAATTTAATAATTCTACTTTTCTAACATACATGCAAAAATTAATAAAATTTTCTTATTTCATTAGATTTAAAAAAAAAAACAATGAAATACACGATTGCATATTTTCCGAAGAAATGAAAATGATTTAAAAATCCTCAGTTTTCATAAATCTATACTTATAATAAAGCTCAATGTGTCTGTGTGTGTGTTGGCGTTGGACCTACAGCTACCAAATTTGGTACATGTATACCTTGGAGGTCGGGAATGTGCACCTCGGAGCCCTTTTTTCGAATTTTTAATTTGAATTTGAATTAATTAAAATTTAAGCGAAATTTCGAAATTTTTCCGCTATAACTTTCGAAAATATTATCGGACAAACATGATTTTAACATCAATTTAAAGATAAAAAAAATTAGCTTTCTAAAGGTATCAGTGCTTTAATGTATAACTCAAGCTTCTATTTTTAACGAATTTTTAAAGAAATATTTTAACCATGTTTTTTTTAGCAAGTGACTGGACAAAATAAAAAATATATATAAATGTGACATTTCCTAAAAAAATAAATGCAAAGCAAAGGTTTCTATGATCGTTTGCAATATCTACATCATTAATTCCATAAATTATCATTATTTACAATAAACCTGATTGAATTTAGACAGGATATGCATTGAAATCCCGACTTAATGGCATATTTCTATAATCGTTTGCAATATCTGTATCATTAATTCAATAATTTTTTCCCTTATTCGCTTTTTTTTAAAAACGTATTTAACATTTCGGCAATATCACCGAAAAAATACATTTTTAATATTTTGGAAGCATAATCGATAAATTATTAGAGCATTAAACTCAAAAAGTTTTTCCGAATAAAGTTACCGACTCTTTAACTACTAATAACTGAATCTTTTAACTTTAACTATTTCTTAAATTTTGGCTAATGAATATGTGATTTAATTGAAAATTCTAGAACGCATTACTCAGGGCGAACCAGCTGGTCGCCAAAGACGGCTAGTAACAAATAAATCTACGAAGTTAAAAAGACGCCAATTCTGTAGTTAGAAACAAAATGAAAAAAAAAAAAAAATGAAAGCTGATAAATTTAAAAACTATTTTTTGAAAACAGTGCTTGAAAAGTCAATAATACTTACCAAGTGAAAAACTGCTTCTAAGTTATTGTTAAAAGCGTTTGAAAAAAAAATATAAATTTTTAAAATGCTTTCATAATCAGATGAAAATCTTTAAGACAGAGGATAAATCATTATCATTAGTGACAAAAGCAATGAACATGAATATTTCCTGATTACTCATGCATATTTGTTATTTCATATTTAAGCAAATGTTGCTGAATGAAGCACAAGCTTATTTTAATAGGGAAAATACTTATTTGTAGTGCTAATATATTAATAAAATTCTCATAGGGATTTCTGACACGTCGACTACATGACAAGGAAAACACATGGACCTTTTTTAAAAAGTATTTGTTAAGTCAACAATTTTTATCCTTTCACGCGCAGCGTGGGATCCGCTGACTAAAGTAATTTTACAAACCTTCTCTATAATAAAGTAGATAAGGCGGAATTGGATCAGGAATTAATTTGAATCCAAATTAAGTTGTAAAGTTCTATCTTAATTTGGCACATATATTTTTAATCAACTTTTATATGTGCTAAATTAAGATAGAGCTTGACAACTTAATTATTTAGATTCAAATTAGTTAAAATATCATTACACACAAACACATTATTATATATATATATATATATATATATATCATGGCGCAAAAGTGGGTAACGTAAATATTTTGAGCATAGGAACGCACTCTATTGAGAAACAAAAAGGAATAGCACGAACGTTCAATGCATGTCTGATAAACAAGTCAAAGTGAGGTCAGCGAGTCGTGTGTGCCTCCGACTTTACTGGGAATTCAGAAAAAAAAAAAGAAGAAGAAGAATGTGCTGCAGTAGTGCATTTTTTGATAACTGATGAAATGTCACGAAGTGAAATTCATGTCCGGATGTCAGCTATGTATGTCACAAGCGCATGTTTGAATAGAATAAACGATATCAAGAAGGTCAAGTGTCACTGAAAGACAGCAGACGGCCAGTCCAGGCTCAGCGTATCATTACCCCTCCTTCTCAGCGCTGCAGCTGACGCCGCAGAAAAGGCAGACGATGGAAGACATTCGACTCATGTTAAGCATCAAAACTGAATCGTCCCGTTGTAAGACAATGCTCGCTCACATGCTGCCATGGATATTAAAACTAAGCATCAAAAGTTTCAACGTTAAGCCCTTACATGTCCTCAATACAGTCCAGATCTCTCTCCAAGTGATTTCCATACTTTTGGAACTCTAAAAAATGACATTTGTGAGATGCACATCAGGGCACAGTTATGTTTCCGTAGGCAACAACGAACATCTTTCACGAAGGTATTGATCGTCTTACCTCATAGTCGGATAAATGTGTTGATAGTTAAGACAATTATATTTGGAATAATAAACGGATTACTTACTTTTTTTTTCAATCCATCTCGTTTTCATTTAACTGCTCCTATGAATATACATCCTATTTTGAAGCAACACAAGGGCTATTTTTTCTTCGTCTTTTTTACTAAACAACGTTCTTTGTTTAAATATATTTACAAATTACACTTCTTTTTCCACTATGTAACTTATCTTATTTTGCAGTGTTTCCTTTAAATGCCCTTTTTGAAATATTATGCACATACAGTTTGAGTTACATAAAAGATGCATACACTGAGAGTTGCTCTACTTGGGTTACTTTTTTCAAAACAAAAAATGCAACTAATATAAACAAATGAAATTTGAGATTGCTCAAATATTCAAAACTTACTATTACCTTCATTATTCAAGCAATCAAGACACTACAATAATGTAAAAAATAAATATTTTCAGATAAAGATTTATTAAATGAATTCTTTTTAACATATTTTTACCCACTTAAACCTACATTTTATCAACTTAACCCTAATTTAGAAAGATAACTGACAAAAAAGGCTCTTAACTTAAAAATTAGAAACACTATTTACAGTTAATATGCATGAAGCATTGAATTATTTGCTATCAAAAACAATGTGCATTACTGTTTCAGAAGAATAGTAAAATTTTCAATTAATAAAGGCTTAAGACAAAATAAAAAGCAGAAAGGCTTCATATTTCAGAAGGTTTAACAAGAAATCGACCATAATAGTAGTATGCATGAGGAATTCCAAATTCAAAACAAATTTTGCAAAAGTATAAAACACTGCTATAAAAAATACAAAATTAATTTTATAAAAGATGCTACTTAAAATAATCTGTCTAGTTTATAGTATTTATCATGTTCATAAGCGATTATCTTTCCCTGCCTCAATTAGCCAAAAAGCAGTTACAATTTTTCTAAATTATTCATACTAACAATTTATAAAAGTTAATTACTTTCAAAATGGTTTTCAACCGTTTTTCAATCATTTGCAACTGTTTCTATGGTATTAAAAATAAGATGCTTTAAAAGTAAGAATTCATAAAAACAGATTTAAATAGAAATTATTTAAAAGTCTACAACTTTTTCCAAATTATATTATCTTAACAAAAGTATCACAAATGTGAAATGGTATTTAGCTAATAATCTTCAGTTATATTTAAATACAATTTAATTTTCTTGGCAAATTATCTTCAGAGATCTCTAAACTAAATTACATGAATAATAATAAAATTCTAAGCCTTTTAAAAGTAGGTTGACAGTAATTATACTACATTGTCTTAATAAGCTTTAAAAGTATACCAACTAAAACACTCAAGATCCACTTGTATTTATGAACTAAAATTCAAATTCACAAATAAATTACCTAACTGGATGTACAACAAATACATCAATAAAACTATTAGAAATTATTCTTTTCATAATTCAAATTGTTTTAATGCAATCAAAGCCAATTTTTGAAATATTAAACTTCCACTCAAATGAGAAAACAAAACTTTCATTTCAAATTAGATATACAGTTCTAAAAAGTTCTAGTTGTTGAAATGCTGAACTTCAAATCCTTGCTTATATTAGTATCGTTTTTTTTAACATTTTTAAAATATACCTCCTCCCCCCCCCAAAAAAAAACATTTCTACTGTTGCCATATTTTGAGATAGCCAAGATCAAAGATATGGAAATTTTATAAAACTAGAACAGAGCTATTGAAAAAACTATCTACAAGAGGTCACAAATATGTAAAGAACTATTTCAAATGTCAGCTTTAAAAAATTTAACATTACTAGGGATGTATGATAATTAACAATTTCATAAAAATGATCCCTCAAAAAGAGTTTTGATTTGATACCTGTTAGGAGAACCTTTTCATCTTTCTAAACATTCATTCCACCTCAAAAAACTGATTTTTGGAATTTTAAAAACACAAAGATAAAAAATATCTTTTAGAGAAAAAATGTACAGCAAATTATCATCAGAAGCGAAATTTATAAAGATGCCTCCTAATTAAAATTTAACTGTATTTTTCATTAAATGAAAGTACCAAATTTAAAATTGTTTAAAATACAAATCCATTTTCATAGATCAATTTGGTAATTGTAATTTTTAGACACACAAATCGTTGAAAAGGAAAAACGAACTAAAAATTACTTTAATTAATTTTAAATTTTTAAGATCACTCATAATTTTATGGTTAATTCAACTATTTTTTTAGTGAAAAGGTAGAAATAATTTCTCCTTGTTCCTAAATCTACCTGTCAGATCATTTGTAGAAGATGAATTCGCTGCAACAGATCTGATTAGTAGATTTTTTGATGAATGAGTAGAACAATATCAGATATTCAATTATGAAAGTAAATATATGTGAGAAAGTGTAAATTCAAATTAATACTTTGAAAAAACAGCAGGGTTTTATTTGCTTCCCCCTTCTTCTCAAGTTGTGTGTGTTGTTGTTTCCAATGGCACTTGTCATTGACAAGCCTGCTGATCGCTGTTAGCGATTGTAAGCATAAACTAGCATCCCTTGTTTTTCAGTAATGCCAACTAGGACAAAGAGTACGACTTAGCTACTTCATGCTTCAAATTCGCTTGCACAACCCCTTTTTACAGGGGGCCACATTCACACTACTCACAGATAGAACATAGAATAACAACCATGCCCAAACCGGGGTTCGAACCCGGGATGCCCAGAATACTAGGAAAACATACTACTCCTTCAACGCCAGAACGCCGGCTCTTCTCAAATAACATATGAAACTGATATAATTTTTCATTACGATCAAGTGATTTTTTAAAAGAACCCTTTCAGTAAAGTTTTCAGCTAAAGGAATAATAGTAATCAATAAAAATATAATTAAGACTTACAGGAATCCAATGCCCATCGAGTTCTTTACCATCGGAAGCCTAAAAAAAAAAGAAAAGAAAAGAAAATGTAAGGATTTTAGTTCAACCTGAAAGCCCTCTCCCTCTTTTTTTGTTCTCAATCACTGTCTATCAGAGTATAAAATACACTTAAAAACTGAACTGGCAAGGCATACTTCCAAAATAATAAAGGATTTAAAGCAAGAATTATGTTTATTATCAAAAGTCTATAAATTACACCTTAAAACTCAGAAGACATTTATAGGTTATAGTATAATTAAAAAGATATCATTATGACAAACATTTGCCCAACCAATAAATATTCAGGAAATCATGCAACATAACAAGGTAGAAAAAAAAATGATTCAATAAAATTGAAGACACATTTCAAATGTGAAGTATGGAAAAGACTTGGAGTTTTTGCAACAATCTGTTTATGAAAAGAACTGAAACAAGAAATAAAATTAACATGTCAACAAAATGATGAAGAAAAAATGAAAAGAAAACGATGTTACCAGAAATTTAAAAATGGTGCAATAGAAGTATTTTCTTAAAATTTGTGTAAATTACAAAATTAGTGACAAAATAAATTACAAAATTAGCAATTTCTAGAGAACTGATACATTGGTACATCTCAAACAAAAAGCACAATAAGACAATATATTACAAAATATAAGCATTTCAATAAAAGAATTAACTTACATCTCTTTTCCGTTTAGCAGGAGGACCTGAAAAAAAATTGCAATCTCAT
The DNA here is from genome assembly GCA_026543055.1 of Argiope trifasciata. Classification (NCBI taxonomy): domain Eukaryota; kingdom Metazoa; phylum Arthropoda; class Arachnida; order Araneae; family Araneidae; genus Argiope; species Argiope trifasciata. The sequence continues at coordinate 8,395,592 of JAPMOQ010058975.1, forward strand.
TAAATACAACATATATAAATATCAATTGCACATAGCAAATATCTAAAAAAAATAATAATAAATAACCTGACTTAATTTACATTTTTATACAAAAAGCATTAACTATACACTTAAAATCTGCTACATTTATTATTCTATTGCTTTAGCATGATTAAAAATATAAAATAACAAACATGTCCTTGAATTCTAATTAATGCAAATATTGAAGATATACAGAATCAGGGGATACTATTTCTAATATATGTTTACAGCTATTAATAGACAAAATAGCATTTAGAGGGTGGCAAAGACAGTATCGATGCCTAGAGGCAAACAATCCTTTTAAATCCCCAATACGTAGTTGCAGCAATGTTCATTGTTATTGTTTAGATCAAAAACAGCTCATTTATATACAATAATACATTTTCTTAAAGCTGCATCAGCTAAATATTCTCCAAATAATAATAATAATAAATGTCAAAAAATATAGGTTATCCAAATTTAAAGTCAATTTTTCAAAGCTAAATTTATTAGAGCAAAATAATTGATCGATTGGAGGATTAAAGTTAAATATTACTAGGGAGTATAAAAACAATAGATTGTCCAGGAGGCCACTTATTCTTCCACACTACTACAATGACATCTTGATAGTTTTAAGCACTTAGCACGTTGGGGAAATTACCGAATGCGGACAAAGATAATCTCCAGATTTGCTTGAGGAAAATCAATTTTTGACTGCCAAAATGGATGATCACTTTCTTACAAGTCAGAAATGTTAGTTAAAGTCTTTGCATTTTAAAATTAGTATAGAAGTATAACTTATAAGAAATTAATCAATGTAAAAAAGGAAATTAAAACTAATTACAGTTTTACTTTAAATATATAATTATTTGATAATGTCTGCATTTTGATACTTAATTCGTCTTATTTTCTTTCCAAGTATTAAGGCAATTAAAGTCTGTATCTCTTCAATCCTACTTTCAAAGGGAAGATGGGATAAAGACATCATCTACTGAAGCAACAAGTTTAGATTTTGCACCCAAAATAGTACACTATCAACACCTTACTAAAGATACCTCTCTGATAGTCCCATCAGTGAGTAGTCTGGGCTTTTCATTCACAGAATAATTCTTAATTTTGAAAATACTGTGAGAATTTTAACTTTTTTGCAACATATCAATTTTAATAAGCAATAAAGATATTTGATATAATCAAAATATAGTTGAATATGTAGCATGTAATGAATAGAATCTGAATGCAGTGTAGCTGCTTCTATTTTTGCACATAATGAGAAAATATGAAATGAGAATTTCATAGTAAATGACTACTAAAAGTATATTAATTCATATTTATATTAAACTTCAGAAATTTTCACTGGTTAAGTATTAATTATAATTTATGTTGATTATTTTAATTTACAAATATTTAAATAATTCTTCCCAATTTTAGAGTTTTTTCCTCTACTTTTTATAACTTTTACACGTTTTTTTTTTTCTTTCCCCTTTCCCAGAGAAACCTCTCTTTATATAGGGTGTCCCATCAAGATCGGATAAACTGTCCAGCTAGATTAATTGTTTGGAATACATGATAAAAGCCGAAAGAACTGTACCTCTACAACTTATAATTATGAAGAAAAATATGATAAAAAATTTATACTGTCATATATGGTGTACATTATTTAAAAAAAAAAAAAAAAAAAAAAAAACCTTTATTGCAAACATGAACATTGCTACCTAAAAAATAATAAGACATTAAATAACTTTAGTAACCTTTTTGTTAGTCATATGCAAACTTTAGTAAACTTGAGCAAATTTATTTCCGTGATTGCATTAGTTTACACAGAAAGATATTCGAAATGTTCAGACCACACATTGAGGCAAATTAATTGCCATCAAACTGTTGTTTGAATCGTATTTCAAAGACTGCATCCAGTAGCTCCAGTAATTTTCACATGGTAATACATTCTGGTCATAAATATTGCAATATGTACTATATCTGCGGTCAATTTAATGGTAATGCCTTACGAACTGTCAGGGTGTATTCTCGTCATTATCCGTCACGTCGTCCTTTTAATGCCGACAGTATTTCAGCTTACGTCATTCGTAACCTGAAATACGGCAAGCACCTACCCGACAAAAAAGAAAAAACCTACGATGTTGGTGGAAGAATGCACACTATATGTAGACTTAGCTACCAAAGGAGGATGAAGTGAAAAAAATCACCTGACTTGCACACTAACCAAGGAGATGAATTATCACACGCACACTAGCCAGGGCGATGAATGTAAGTAGCAGCACTGTGCATAAGTTATCACGAGCAGAGGGGCTTTGCCCATATCGTTACACAACCGTTCAATGTCTTCATCCAGGTGACCTATGAATGACATATTGAATTTTGTGAATACTAACTACAACAGCATGACGCGAATAATGCTTTCATTGCGCGCAACTTGTGGAAGGCCAAAGCAAAGTCACATATGATAGTTTTCCACAGTTACAACAAATATATGAGGTTAGACTCCAATCCGCACGCAGAGACATCAGGACCATTGGTAGGTAAATGTGTTGACCGGCATATTAGGCAACTGATTAATTGGACCATATCTGCTCCCTGAACAGTTCACAGAACATTTACTTTTTACTTCTCTATAATGTATTAAGAAAAACCATAGATAATAAGCCGTTAGCGACAGTAAGCGGTCTATGATCTCAGCATGATGGAGCTCCGGCATATTCCAGTTCTCTAGCGCGTCCTGGACTAGATATCAATAAGCAGCCTGCAAGATCTGACATGTGAGCCCTGTTTTATGGCCACCACAATTTCCAGATTTGACCCCTTAAGATTTTCTCCAAGGGGCCATCTGAATGAAGTGATTAATCGAGACCCAGTTATTTCAGAAGTAGATTTAATTCCATCCATGGTGCGTGAACTTTTGTAGACACTGCACTGCTAGAATGCGTGCAGGCTACCATCTCACAATGCAAGCTTCCAAGGCCGCAAGAGACATTTCGAACATCTTCCAATTTAAAATTATATAGACACATATGTTCATGTTACGGAGTCTTTTTTGTTTGTTTGTTTTTCTCCTCTTGTAAATCTTATATGACGCCCCACATTTTCCCAAAAACTATGGATAGTAAAAGTACAGTTCTCTTGGCATTTTTTACGTAAGGAGCAACTAATTATGCTGTGTAGAATTTATCTGGTCTTGATGGGACACTCTATATATATAATAGTTCGCCTGACTGAAAAGCCACCACACAGTACCTTTAAGCACCTTAGCGAAATAAATTAAGCGCTTTCGTACGTGCATGAAAATATAAACACATGAATTTTCTACAAACAGGATTTTTTTATTTTATTATATTTTTTCTTAAAAAAAATTTATAAAAACTATATTTTTTATTTTATTTAAAAATTATAAACTTTGATTAAAAAACTTTTCAAACTTTAATCTATGTTTAGATGTTGAATTCAGCCTCATCTTTTATTTAATTTGGCAGCATTGTCTTCTGCAATAATTAATAAAAAGAAATTCTGAAAATGAGTTAATGCAATGAAGTTTTTATTTTAGCTCTATTTTTATATATATAAAAAAAAAAACTTGACTATGCAAAACATTTTCTAATTATATAAATATTTATATGAATAGAAATCATAAGCATAGAAATAAGTACACTATTGTCAGAGCTAATTAGGTGGGATAAAAGAGAAACACTATCTTTACAGCTAATTTGACTTTAAAAAAAATTGTCATCGACAGTTTTAGATACTATATCATTAATTTTTTTTTCTATTATTTTTCTTTGAATGTTGTTGCATTTCTTTACAAATGAAAAATCCTTTGTTTCATTAGCTCTTTAATTCTTACAATATATGTGCGTAGCTGAATATATTCACGATAAAGTCAACAGGATTAATTTTTTCTGGAGGATACTTTACAACCGCTGTACGCGATACTTTCCGCTTTGTGCTTACTAATGGATTTTGGCACCGGAACTGAATTCCAAACACATGTACTATAAATTAATTCTTTCCATTTAAAAAAAAAACAGGAGATTAGTAAGATTTTATTGATGGAATGCGAGTAGCTAGTATTTCCCTGAAATTTTCAAATAGGGCGAAATCGATCAAAATACTATTTATTACTAGATTTGAAAGCTATTAATAGAAAAAAGCCTTCTTTTACTATCACAAACCTTCCAAGGCATCGTAGTAAATGAGAAGAACAAGCGGCAACCAAGTGCTCAGAAGAGTGTCTAAAAATATTGTATAAACACTTATAAAAAGGCGTAAAAATAAATGTTGTTCCATATGGCGGAAATACATTCAAATTTTAACTTTAAAATTGAATTTTCTAATGAGAATTTTGAAAAATCCATCCTTAGTGAGCCTCTAACATTAAAAAAGTAATTCTCGCTTAATTTGAAGGCACTGAATTTCAGTGATTTAAGTGCGACTTGCTCTCTATTACTCAGGCAAATTTTTATATACCGAGAAAGAAATTTCCAGAAAAAATTCAAAAATTTCCGAGAAAGAATATTCACCAAAAATAACATGCAAAAGTTAGAGAGAGAGAGAAACTTCTTTAAAATGATATAATCTGTATAATAAAAGTTTCTTAAAGTTCTTTTTATTTCTTTAAAATTTTAAATCTAGTTGTTATTTTTAAAAAATTCCGCTAACATATGGCAAGATTATTTCAACAAATAATAATTTTCAAAAAAAAAAAAAAAAAAAATGGGGACAATTAAAAACCGACAAAAGAAATTCGTGAAAAGTTACGTCTTCAAATTAAAATTCAATTTCACAGGATTTTACATTTTATGTAGTAGACTAAAGTAATTACAATCGCAATAAATATTCGTACAGTAATATGCCTTTCATAGGCCCTTCAAGAGATTGTTCAAAGCAATACTTTCAGTACTTCACTTCATGATAATAAGAATAAAAACGGCTAAATGTAATAAATATATTTCATATATGCTTCTATCTCTGATATATCTAATCTTTTTGGGGCCCTATAATGTATTTTTATTTTTCGTCCATCAGGGATAATCTACGTAGTTTGTAAGAACACTTAAAGAGTTAAACATAAAGTTACCAATCATAAATAAATTCTTCCTTATTTAGAACAGTAAATGTAAAAGTTCTAAGTTTTTTTAGGTGCAATCAGTTTGGCATATTCCGTATTTCGCTTTTTCGGAATAATCATTCCAATATTCGCCGATGCCTACAATTGAAAAAAGAAAGAGCAAAAAAAGAGTTCATTCTGCATTATCTTAACATGCATTGAAATAAAACTCATGTATCCCTTTACAGAACGCTTCCCTTTTTATTTCTTTTCTTTTTTTATATATATATCCTGTAAACAAAGATTGGAGACTGTTTTCGAATTATCATATTCAATGTCGTGGGGAACAATATATATATATATATATATACATTGGGTAAAAAAAGTTTCCGTACGGTCAATAAATTTAAGAATAAATGAACATAGTTTGTAAAGTATTGCATTTTTTCTTTAAATACTGTCTATATGTGTTTAGTATAAATCTATAAAAACAGATTTTTATAAATTTTCATTTTTACAAAACGAGAAAAGAATATTATTTGCAATATCTAAGGTAAACTGAAAATTGCAGTGCAAAAAAAGTTTCCGTCCGCGTTATGCAAATTCTTCCTGATGTGTTTAAAACAAACCAGCAATAAATCTCTAGCGTTATAAAGTTAATCACTGATAAGAAGACAACATATCGACAGTTGTTGAGTTCAAGTTTGCTCTTGATCGTCTCAAAATGGAAGTTCCCAGAGCTATTCTGGAATTAGTGATTAAATTGCGAAAAGATGGATTATCCATGAAAAGGATTAATGAAATGACTAAAAAGTCGAAGTCTACTGTGCAATATATCATTGAAAGATATCGTAAACTTCATTCACTTGAGTATAGAGATCGATCCGCCAGGCCGTCAAAATTAAATCGCGTGCATAAAAGAAGCCTCATACGCCAAGTTCAAGAAAATCCACTAATTAGTGCACCGCAGTTGGCAGCTGATTTAATGGTTAGTTACAACATTAAAGTCTCAACTCAAACCGCAAGAAATGTCATTGAAAAAAGCGGTTATCATGGACGTGCGGCCCGGAAGAAACCCTATATAAGTTTGTGCAACAGGAAAAAGCGTCTCCAGTTTGCAAAGAAGCATGTAAGCAAGCCATTATCTTTTTGGGGATCCATTCTTTTTAGCGATGAATCAAAATTTAATATTCATGGGTCAGATGGCCAAGTTATGGTGTGGAGAAAACCAGACGAACAAATGCTAACTAAGAATTTATGCGGAACTGTGATGCACGGTGGTGGCGGTGTTATGGTATGGGGGTGTATGAGTGTTTCTGGAGTAGGAAATTTGCTATTCATCGAGAGAAATATAGATCGATATGGATATCTGGATATTCTTAAACAAAATGTGCTATTCAGGGCAGAGAAATTATCTCTTGGAACTAGATTTACTTTTCAGCAGGACAACGATCCTAAACACACCTCTAAGATTTGCCAAGAGTGGTGTCTTTACCATGTTAAACAACAACTTCATAGCCCTTCCCAGTCACCCGATTTAAACCCCATCGAATATTTGTGAGAAGAAATTGGCCGACAACTTAAAAAATATGACATAAAAAACAAAGTTGAACGCAAAAGCGCCATTAGTAGCAATTGGTGTAATATTTCTCCAGAAACAACAGAAAAACTTGTAGGGGTAATGCCACAACATCTAAGAGAGGGGATAAAGGCCATAAGAGGGCCCACTGATCATTAAATGTAGCATTTTTGTAAACTTTTTTTGTGTGCTAGGGCACCGTACGGAGACTTTATTGTTCCATGTTTACGGCATTTTTTGAGTTTTTAAGATTTATTACTTAATTTTGTCTGTATTATCATCCTTTTAATATGAATAATTATTAAATAATATTAGTTTAAACTCATTTTTAAGTTTTTCTTTTTATCATTATGAATTTTGTGTGACAAATTAAACTTTGATTTGCATTCGTATCTGCGTACGGAGACTTTTTTTACCCACTGTATGTGTGTGTGTGTATATATCTTCTTTGCACTTCTGGAGAAAGTTTAAGCACTTTTAAGGACCTTTTTCCCCAAAATAAGCACTTTTAAGGTGCTTAAAAATGTTTTTCAAATTTAAGCACTTTTCATGCACGCTATGCAAACTAAATAAAGTGAAGAAACATAAAATTTGGCAGAGTTATTTCTGAGGGTTTACAGATTCATTGAGAATGAATCTTACAATATTTTAATAGAAAATTAATTTAAAAATTAACAAAATTGTAATGCATTTCTGTCATAACATCAAAGAAATTTATCACATAAAACCCATATTACCAACAAACCCATATTATCAACATTACAAGAGCTGCTTCAACATAATCGAATATACTGGGATCCACTGCAATAGATCGATTATCTGATTTTAAATGCAATGGAAATGAAAACAAATTATTCTCCAAAATGCAGATACTAAAAAAAAAAAGCGCAGCTGAAAATCGCCTAAGATTTAATTAAAAATTATCAAAGTGAATGACAGGGGGGTTATAAAAATACCAAAGGGTTATCAAACTGAATACCAGAATACTCTCCTTTAATATTCATGGTCATATCAAACAAAGAGTTGCCCACTCTTTCTAAATTCCCAGAGTGGTAAAAGTCTTAATATAAAAGATAATATGGAAATTTTTCAAGGAATATATATTAAAATAAGTAGAACGATGACGAAATTAAATGTAACACTAATAACCTCAACTCCAAACTTTGTTGAAGCTCAATACAATCTGTAACAATAAAAACCCTAAAAAAATTTAAGAAACCCTAAAAATTATCAGTAATCATATGAAATTGAATACTTCAGCTCTCAAAGTGCAAAAAATAAATAAAAGGAAATCAATATATAATGTTCTTCCATTACATTTAAGTATTCAACAGTACTAAGTAAGCACAGAAGTGCATAAGGTAGCATAATATAGAAGCACTGAACCCAAAACAAAGCAATGACTAGAAATAATTAAGTCAAAATGTATAAGCATTCCTTACTGCTAATCTACTTCATAAATTCAACTTTATTTTATAGAAGCAAGAGCAATAAAATCAACCATATTATTTAATCCAATAGAACAGAGTAAACGGTATACTATTTTAAATGCCAGTTAAGTATTGCATTCAGTCAAAATTCCTTTAGTGTGCAAAGAGCTACATATTTAGATAAATTAATTTCCTTTAAAATCAAAATATACGCGATTTGGAACTTTAATAGTGGCAACTATTTATTTACATGGAATACAAAAGTGATTCAAGCCACCATTTTTCACATTCCTTCAATACAGTCGCCAGCATTGTGCACAGCCCGTTTCCAACGATGTGGAAGTCGCAGAACACCCATAGTGGCTCTGTTCTGTCGATAGTTCGGTTGGAACAGTCTATTGCCGCAAGAATATCTGGTACAGTTTTGAAGCGAATTCCACGAAGTGTTTCCTTCATTTTAGTAATTCAGTCAAAGTCACAGAGGCTTAGATTTAAGGAGTATGATGGATCTTAAAGAACTTTCCAACCTCATAAATTGGCCACAGCTTGCGCTGCATGATGGTGAGCATTGTCATGTAAAAAGATAGGGACATTTAGCAGAAAGAGTAATCGTTTTTTAAAATCAAAGCTGGTCTGAGATGGTTCTCCAAAAATGAGCAGTAATATTGCGCATTGACTGTAATTGAGCAGTAATACTGCTGTGGAGGAACGGTATGCGTTAGGATGACACCACCACAGTCGTACACGAGAAAAAGCATAACTATCCAACTTCATAGCTCTTGCTTTGAAAACATCCTGAAAACACTTACTTTAGATCGCGGGTGAAGTGAAGCATAGTGTGCCCCCGACTTTCTCGCCAATATCGCTACCCAACGGAACATTCTTCGGGCAACACTAATTCTGTTTTGTTTACTACTTTTTACAATAGTTGAGTTGTACATGAACTACAACTATTTTATGAAAAATGTTAAATTAAAAATAATAAAAAATACAGATTAAAGATTTTAATTTTGTTCTTTATTATAATTGAAAGTTTTTTTTACAATTAATAATAAATACAATTCTATTTTTTTTATGTAAATACGAATAGGAAATATTTATTTTCAATTGTTAATATGCGCTTTAAAAATCGTCTGAAATTGCAATTTACGAAATCGTCTGCGTTCTCACAATAAAAGACAGCTGCAATGAAATTATTCGCAGTTGTCGTTTTTTTTTTGTTGTTGTTGTTATTGTTGCTGTAACGTTCGTTCAATTAATAATTTATTATGTAAGCAATTGTGCAAGAATGGATGCCGGGTAAATGTATTTTGAATCTGAAGAAGGGATAGAGGGGGAGTGGAATAACTATATATTTTTTTAAGAGTTTATGAAGTTAGGAAAGGGCATTTGTTTGTATGTACTGTTCCTGTTATCCACACTGTCCTTATGTTCAATGTGCTAGCTAAGCAACTAAATTCCTGCTCCCGTCGGTAGCGAAGCCCTAGGATGATTTTTTAAGTTAAAAAATTCTGCCCGGTGCTTTCTTCAGATGCCGACAAGTATCGCATGCTCTAAATTTTGCTCTTTACGCAACAGACCGGCGCAGCCGGTTTGAAAAACTTCTACAAAATTGTTAAGATAAACAGCGATAGTGATCCCAAAAGTTAAAAAAAAAATTAAGCAAAATTCTAATACTTATCAATTAAGATAATTTTAAAGCATAAAGTGGTAACCATAACTGTTTCATAGAAGTGTTTATTTTGTTCGCCATCTTTATTGGTGGCTTGGCATCCTTGGCGCAGCAAGGGGCACACTATTCTTCACTTTTACCAAGACCGCTAGCTAATACAAGGATCAGTTCTTCACGCCACTCCGCATGCATGTGACGTAGGAAGGGCGAGTCTTTTTGCCGAGAGGTAAGGAAGGTATTAGCTAACAAGTGGTATATGTGGCATTCTTTTTTTGTTTTTTTGTTTGTTTTTTGCCCGGCGTTTTTACAGCACTGTTGCCCCTATTAAAGTTCCAACCCCCGTATATACTGAATTCTTGTATATAAAAAATAAAATCCCACATGAACAAAAACTTAAACCCACTATGTAAAGATTTTTAAAAATATTTCAGATTCTCATAAAAATCAATTGAAAAGGATTAAGCAGCAATTACTTAGCTTTAAACATCTCTGATTTTAAAAAGTTCACTTTTTTTTTCCTTCTTTTTACAAATGGAGTTCCCAATTTTTTAACTAACTTTTAATTACAAATGAGCATTCAAGCATTTTAACAGATAAGAGAACAAATACGTGGTGGCAACTGCAAATTATTGTATAGAAAGCTAACTAACCATTGCATTACTAGTTGTAAAAATTTAACTGCACAACATTTAAGATATATAATTAATATAATTAATACTAACTGCTCAATGCAAATAACAAAAGGGAACATCAATGCATTTCACATTTACAAAAAGATTTAACTGATAACCCACGGATTATTTTATTTATATTCAAAAATAATAATTAATAGAATGATTATTCTAATTATGAGATAAAGAGATGAAATAACAGATGGCAAATAAGCTTGTCCCTAAGCAAAAGTATTTAGATAAAAAATATTCACTTAAACCTTTAAAACAGAAAATTAAAAATGTGGAAAGTTTTCAAAATAATGCATCTGAAGAAAAAATAAATCGAAGAGTTCTTCAGCTTTACCTCTTACTGGATCAGCCGGAAGGAGACGTTGTTGAACTGTATTAGAATACTGAAAATATGCATCTCCAACAGTAGGAAGAAGTTCAACACCAGGATATGTATTTAGACACTCCTAAGAAATAAGTGTAAAATTAAATATCACATTTCAAATATATTTAAAAATAATAAAAGGATTTTTTTAGCAATTGTGTTATTAAAATAATAACACAATTTATTTACAATTTTTATATTTAAGTATTTACACAAAACTCTCAATTGTTACCTGCGTTATTCCATCACCACCAGGATTTGGATATGTTATTGGATAAGTCATATCTCTTGACTTATCTGAAAAACAAAGTTTTGAATTAAAATTAGTAAAGTTTCTGTACAGAATACACTTCTTAAATTGAAGTATAAAATTATAAGAATACAAAAACAAAATGTGCAATGAGAAACTGCAGCAAAAGCTAAGCACCTTAATTAAAAGTAATTAAGCACTTTTGCCATGCCTGATGAATTTTCTAAGCATACGGTGTTCTATGTTTTTGATAATGCATAGTTTCTATGGATAATTTTAAATATATAAACATAAAATGTATTTTTTTATCCTAATATTTATTTCTGTATTTTCACATCTTCAATTTCAGCATAAAAGTTATCTTTTTGATTTGACAAAAATACAGTTGATAATGTAACCATAACTGTTTCATAAGAGTGTTTGTTTCTTTTGTCTACCATCTTTACTAGTGACTTGGCATCCTTGGCACAGCAAGGGTCATACTAAATTACACTTTTACCCATTGAAGATTTACATAATCAGTAAACAAGATACATCAAAATCTGATAAAAATGGAATTAAAAATTAAATGCTCAAATTTTGGAGGAAGGGACTTATTTTTGTAAGAAAATGGTATATGTAAATAACACATAACCACAACTGACTGAAAATCATTCAAGAGGTAAATTATTTACATTGAATAGGAAATTTACTGCCCAAAGACAAGTATTTTGAATCATGCTAATCACATTTCAATTTTACCCTTCACTTTTATAAGTGGTCATACTATCCTTGCAATCACTTTAAAATAACAAGTCTGGCAAATCAATGGAATTCTCAGAATGACAACTGTTGATACCTATAATTTCTTAATCATAAATCCAATTTAGAAATTAAATTCATAAATTAATTTGCTTCCTAAAACAACTAATATTTAAATGGAGTTAAATTTAAATTACAGCATTATTATTCCATTTGGTAACTTAATCATATTCAAGCTCAAATTTTATGTTATCCCATTAGGGAATGATCATTAATAGAACAAATTTGACAGGTTTTGTCGGAGGCCTGAAAAACAGAATAGTACCCTTTCAGTATTAAGAGAAAAAGGACTTTTAAAACTCCTTTTCTTAGAAAGCATTCTCTGATACATAGTTACCTGCCAAACTTTAAGTTCATAGACATCATCATTACAAGATTTTAAGATGAGACCTAAAATCAATTGCAATTAACATTTATGTAAGAGGTAACAAATAAAATTCCAACACAACCAGGATGGAAAGTGCAAATTTTTCCTTGGACTTTCATCTGGGCTATGTTGAATTATGCTAATATTATGCTATAATCAAGAAAACTTTATTTTCAACATTAAAACAATAAGAGCTAAAGCATTTTAAGATGGTTGACCATTTAAGATTTAGCAAAACTTAAATGAAACTGAGGACAGAACAATATCATGCAGTAAATGTATTCTAATTGGGTTTTTTTAGATCAAATTTTATAACTGCAGCATTGCAGCATTTGGAAATAGATTTAGTATAAAAAAAATATACATATCTAATTATACTTCTTCTAAACTTAAAAAATAAATTAACATTTTCATAAGTTACTAAAAATTTTTTTTCGAATCCAAACATAAAAATAATAGTTTTCATATTTATATTTTAGAAAGATTGCAGAAAAATGTGATTTAGTATTTTTTTTAAATATATATATGATTTTAAAAATTCCTAATTTTAGCAATAATTCAAATAAATACACTAAGTTAAAAAACAGTCAACTCTATAGTCAGATGCAAAATGAAAATAGCAAAATATCAGTAGCCCCTTTTTTAAAATGTATTTTTTTTAAAGACAGCACAAGAATATACATCATGTTGCCTCAAAATTTAACAGCACTCAAGTGAAAAATCTTGTCTAGTGATTCAATGGTTTCATCTTATCCAGGGAATGCTTATCAGAATTTATACATCAAAAGAAAGCATTTCTTTTTATCACAACATTAACAATGGTAAAATCACAAGATTGAAAGGTTCAGTGAAGCACTCTTGCAGTTTAGAATTTTATTATAATAAAAATCATTGATACAAATTGCCTCCAAAGGTAATTTCATAAAGTTATAAAAAATATAGCAAAGATTGTATTTGAATAAAATTGGTATCCTTAAAAAAGTTTTATTTTTCTAACCTTTAAAATAGCATTAAAATAATTTTTATGTACAATATGATATAACTTAGAATTTAAAAAAATAATTCAGAGTGCCAAATATAAATATGTAGACTGTAGGATTGATAAAATTACAAAAAGAATAAATTTTTACAAAAATAGTTCAATAAGTTAAAAATATTATAGGATTATTACATAAAAGAAAATTAATGAGTCTCAAGAATGATTACACTTGCTTTCAAAAATAATGAAATCCATGTTTTCATGCAAGTATGCAATATTGGTATGTTTTGATATTATCAAAGAAACATGTTAAAATTGTTTTAATTTTTTAACTAAGCTTTGATTCAAAGTATTGCTAAAATCATATAATATATATGTATAGATTAAAATCATACTATATATAGATATACATATTGAGAGAAAGAAATGTAATTGGAAAAAGTGATATAAAATTAATTTTTAAAAAAGAGAGAAAAGTAAAGATGTTTGCATTTACTTTTAAAGTACCAGATCAAGCAAACAAATTTTACGCAGACAAAAATTAAAATTTGATACGACAGATCTAAATAATTTTCTTAAGGTTGTGGACATTTAGAGAAGGAAACTGCAGTTATTTTAATTTATGGCTTCAAGCTTAAATGACCTCATACTAGATTTTATGCATTTAATGCAGAACAATGAATTATAATTCAGTATAATGTATTATTTTACTGTAGTAAAACCCAGTTTGTACAATATTTCATTTTAAAAAGTCTTCACTGTATTAAGAATAAAAGCAAGTGAGTATCATTTTCTTGTCAATTGGAAACCATCTGAATATTCTTTATCAACCCATAAAGGGTTACACATACAGTTAGGAATGATAATTACTCTATATTCTTTACCGTTTAAAATTAAAAATTGAAGAAGTTTGACGCAGTCTATATTTTATATTGCTATTTTAAGTTTATAAAAAGTATTCCAGTATTCATGCAACTTGACCCAGATTCCTTCATTTTCATAAGTTTTCCAGCTAAATACATCCAGTAAACAAAGCCTTATGACTGTGTTACAGGATTCAACAACTTGAAACAAAAAAATAAGAAAGTATTTCTTTGCACTTCTTGAGAAGATTATGCACTGTTTTTTACTTCAAGCTCTTTTAAGTTGCTTGAAAATGGTTTCCAAATTTAAGTCTTTTTTAATGATTTTACACACTCTGGGAGTTACAATACAGTCACGCGATAAATATTTTCATCCTTTTGCACACAAAATGAAATATTAATTATCATTTCTAAACAGAAATATATATATTTGGAAAAAAAAATTAAAAACATTCTTTGTCAAGCAAAATAATTAAGAATTATGTTTATATATAAAATGGTCGATAAAAATAATAAAAATAAAACATATATTAAGTAACTTTGGTTAAGGACATTGAAAATTATTATAAAATTTAAGTGACATTTTTTTCATGACAATTATCAAAAATATCACTTAAAATCATAACCATCTCTTTGCAACAAAAAGCCATAATTTTAGTTTCATTCACTGAGTTTGTTTTCTTTTAATTCCAAAGTTTGAAACTGTAATGGCTACAACCAATGCCTACATAGCTGAATTAGCAATATTGTTTACCTAAAATGAAGTTCCTTTGTTAATATTTTCTGAAATAATATTTACTGGGACTTTTTTTATTAACATATAATTAATGATCTTAAAACTAATGGATCTAGATATGCTTAAAACTTAGAATTTACCCACATAATGGAGTATGGAAATTATAAAGTCAGATTAATTATAATTAACATAAAACTTTTGCAATTATTAATTTAAAAGTATTTTCAAATATTACTAATAAAAATATTGCTTTACATTCATTGCACATAAAAGTTAAATACAACAAATTACCTTATGCAAAACTTGTTTAATAAGATCTTTTCTCATAAAAAATTAACAAGTTTCAAGTGAAGAAAGATTAAATGCAATTATTTTCTTAAAGTATACAAGTTATTTTAATAACAATATGAAAATAAGCAAACTCACATTTATTTAAGATTGTTTGTATGTTTTGCTTAAAGAATAAGATATATATATTTTAAAAATTTATCAATTACAAACCAGTCAATCAACTGCTTAAAACAAATAATTACTAACAACTCATAAAAAAAAACACATAAGAACAAAAACTACACAAGAAAATAAAAACAGAAAACTACATAAAAATGATAGAGAAGATTCAAAAAACAGGGAAAGATTAGTGATGATTTATAAAATGAATTTTAATGATAACAAATAGTGAATAAACTGAGAAAAATTGTACCCCATAAATGCATAATGAAAAAAAAATTCATACATAAAAAGAATTTTCAAGGTTTATTTTCTTGCAAGGTTTAAATATTTTAATGAAAATTCAAACACTTGTCCTTTTTTTCCTCAATTTTAGGTATTTTAAAGAAACCAAACTGACACAGTGTATGATATATCCTTGGAGAACGATGCATATAATTTTATAAAGCTTTGGTTTCCAGAATGACAAAGAATGCAACAAAAAGGAATAAAACTGCTAACAAATTCATTTACAATTACATTATAATGTGAATGGTGAAAAGGATAAAATTTAAGTGGAAACCACAATAAAAATTTAGATTTCTTTATCATATTCTGTGTAGAAACCTAATATTAATATCTTACAAAAACCTTTATAAAAATCAGATAGATTTGTTTGTCCAAAAAACAATATAAATATATCCTACATCTTAAAACAGATAACATATAAAAGATTATTACTTTACAATCACATAGAAATTTCAAGAAAAAATTAACAGAAGAAACAAAACATAATTCATGTTTCAAAAAATTATTGATGTAACAATATCATAATTCAACAAAATTTTAATTCTGAAACAAACTTACAGAAATACATATATAATATTATGGATAAAGTTAAAGTCTTAAACAACAGACATTTTAAGAACAGGTATGCTGCAATTTTTATCTAATGTCAAGCACCCTTCAAAGAGATAATAATTATTGTTTCTAACTGTAAAGTCAAATTATAATTAATTCTTTAAAAGAATCATTAAACATAAAAGAATTTTGCATATTATATTAACTTTATGGTATATTTAAATTTGCAGAAATTCACTCTAAAGATATGCAGTTAAATATTTTTTCTAACAATGCAAAGTAAAACAGATAAACACAAATGTGAAATTTATTTAATAACTTAAAATAAAACTCATATCCAGTTAAATAATGATACAAAATGTTAAGAATTGTTTGTTTGTTTCTTTCATTTTATTTTTAAAAAATTAATACATCATAAAAATCCTTAAATTTGCTATGTATATACAAGAAAATTTCTACTTTATTTTACAGTTAAATGAATACAGAACATACACACAAAAACCTGCCTTACTAAATAGTCAGTGGTAAGAAAAATCGAAACAGAAATCCACTGTTTTAAAATTCAAAACAATTCTGAATCGACATAGATAATGTACAAAAAAATTTATTTCCAAAAGTGCTTGCTTGGATTAAATTTGCATAATCTCTGAGCAACAATAATAAAAAGAATTCTAAATGTTAGAAAAGAATGTAATAAATGGAACTGCAGCAAATACAATCAATCAGTATCCACAGAGCAGCAAATAAACTTATCAACTGTAAATAAAAACTATTATAATATCAATTAATATTTTAAAAATATACTTCTTAATTTAAATAAATCTAAATAATAATAATCACAAACATATTAGAAGTCCCTCTGTAGTTGAATTATGTCATAGAGATTAATTAATATAATTCACTGAAGATACAGACATCTATGAATTTAATCCCAAAACATTACTAAATTTTAAACTTATAAAAATTCGGCTTTCAAAGGATACTTGTAAAAATATTTTTTTTAACTAATGGTAAACAAAAATGTGGTTCAGTCCCCAATATCAATGGTTTGACTTAATCAGCTGACAGATACAATTAAAGTAATTTATAAACTGCCAAACAATACAATTTATTAGATAAATATGAAGCTTTCAAATTAATTGAATAATAATTAAAAATATTTAGCACAGGCTTCGATCTCCTGCATCTCTAATATGTGTATTTATGGCCCACAAAAGTAATTTGGAATTCAGAGAAATACATGTGTTGTATTCAAATATTGTCCACTGCTCCGCGGCAGCGTGTCACATTTTAAAAATTCCACAACAAAAATACATGACGAGTAAAAATAATTAATAACGGAAGCAATGTTAATGAGATAATAAGCTGTCATCATCGTTAAACTTTTAAATAATAGCATTCAAGTTAATAATAGTTTATACTGGCATATTAGCAACAAGCTTTATCATTTAACAACAATGAAGATGGAGCGACCATCTCCTGAAAACCTTGAAAGGACGACTGGTAAAGGGAAATAATGGAATTTAACAGAACTAAGAGACAGACATTTAAAAGAAAGTATAAAGCTCTTACCTTGTGACTTATTTGCTATCTTATTGAAGCAATTTTGAAATACTTCATATAAATGCATCGGCTCATCATCATTTGTCGCCATGATACTACATGTACAACAAACATACTCTCCAACCAAACTAACTGTTTATACAAAAAAAAAGATTCACGATCGGTGTATGATCCACTAGATGGCGCTTTACGGATGAGTAGGATCGGACGAAAGATTCTCTGGGATAAACAAGAACAAAAGTCATGAAAAACTTGTAAACTATACAGAAACATATGAATTAAAGAGATATTAGGGCATGTGTACTATTTTCCGTTATTATGCTTTATATGGTTTCAAATTTTCCCTTTAGCTAGATGTTCTTCAGTTTTTATATTAAATAATTGCCGATATATTTATCATTTAGTTTCTAGTTGGTTCAGCTGGCACATAAAAGTGCAACCAGATTTTCGCCTAAGTTTTCCGACATGGATGTATGAAGGAGCCTGAAGACATAGTGATTGTACATGAATTAGATGTATCTTTTTCTATTAGGGCCACAAATTTATACTTTATTTCTGGCAATATTGAACAGTTTTGTAAATAGCGAATGCCAAATCAAAAATACTACTCAACTTTAAAAAATATTAATGAAGAGCCGAAACTTAATTTTTTTTATTACATATAAAGATATTTTCACTCTTATTTTTCAGAATTCTACATCTTAATCGATATTTGAGATATTTATTTTTGGAGGGATAAAAAAGAGAACAATATTGAAATGTGAGAATATTCTCTTGTTGACCTGTCTTTCAAATTTAGGCTCTGGCCGTGATATGAATAAGCAAAACTACTTCATATTTTACAGTCAGATCAAAAAGTTTTCATTATATTTGCTCGAGATTCTAAATTTCAAAGTAAAGTAAAAATGAAATACTTCTGTTTGTTTAGTATAGAGTAAAAAGAAGCCTATTCCAACTTATCAATATTTGGATTTTTTATTTATAATACAATCGATTGGCGCAGTCTGTAATGCTCGGCTGAGTTTTAAAATAGTTCCTTCCCTTATTTCAGTCTTAATCGAATGCGCAAATCTCCCTTTCTGTTTTGGTGTTAAGCAGAGACTTTTTTTTTTTTAATATTCAAAATGACTGATTTATAAGCGCGTGAATAAAACTAAAAATGAATAAAAACTCGAAATGGGATCGTAAAAATTCCATTTTATTTATATTACTTTATGTTGAATTGTAACAAATCTGAATTTTGCAATTTTTATTATTTAAATTTTTATGCTGCTTTGTTATATCCTCCACTTGCAAGCCAGTTGGCTTCTTGCTAATATTTTCTTCCAGAATGTTTTTATTGTTTTTGAAATTTCATTTTTGTTCCGGTTTCATGATCAATACTTGCTTTGATCCCTCTTTAGTGATTTTTGCAATGAGGATTCATAAAATTCACGGAATGTCAAGCCATTTTCTTTTTTTTTTAACTTTTAATGTTATTATATTATATCTAAAGTGCACTACAAATTATTTTTTTGAACCTTTCGCACTCTGTCAATGTGCGTGAGATTTTATTCTACGATTTTCGCTAGCTAATCTATGACAATCACATCTGAGGTATTATTAACGGATAATAGCTAGTAGGATAAGACATCTTCTGGAAGATAAAAGAATAATGCAAATTAATTCTATCATTATTGTTTATATTTGTGGACTCTTTTAGTATATTCAGAGATTTAGATACATTTTACATTAATTTTCTTAAGTAAGAGGTCAAGGAAATACGCATTTGTCTTATATAATTCTAATGAAAGAAATTTTCTTACCATTTTCATGAATATAATATCACATATTTCTTATTCCAATTCTATTTAAAAGGTCAAAGCACTTGTGGAAAAATTTTTGAGCCTATTTAAAACATCATTGGAAACAATAAAAAACGATGTGTTAAAAAAAAACCTTCATTATACGCATTTATGATGCTTTTCAGATGAAAAAACTGTCTTTATATAATACCCATTGTACAATCATCAATAAATACTAAAATCAAATGCATCTGTCTATTGTCTGCTTGTCTGAAGATACTGCCATGTAATTCAGGGAAGACCTTTTCACTTGAAGTTGCTAAATATGGACCAAATATAGCTTGGAGACTGAGAATAAATACCTCGAATCGATTTTTAGGAACTTTAATTAATTGAAAAATAGCAAAGCTTCATTTTCTTTGGAATAATTTCGGATAATATTAGCACTCAAAAATAATTTTTACAGCAGCTTAATATTCCAAAAAAATTTTTTCAAAGACATATATTTAGTTTTGATGAAATTTTATCTTAATTTCAACAAAAAATATTTTTATGATGATATGCAGTAATGGTCTTTATAGTTACAATTTAAGTCAAGTCTGCTTCATTGAACCGTTTCATTTCTTTCGTAAAGGATCTTTATTCTGAAACATCCTTTTAATAAATAATTTTATTTTATTCTTAAGCACATAATAAGTAAACGAAGCAAGTATAATATCATATACTAGCATAAGATTTTCAAAAGTGTTATTATTTAATAGTTTTTTGAAAATTAAAACAGTGTAAAATGTAAGAATTTTATTATACTAGACAGTATTTTTTTTTCATGATCTTGAGTAATGTTATATAATAAAGTATAATATACGTTATTGAATAAAATTATATAATATTGTATAATATTAATCCGTTTTATATCAGATTAAGCAATATTATACTGTATTGTGCTGTATTATATCATATTATGCAATGCTAAAAGTCTAAAATTTGTCGATTAGGGTAGAAACATAATTTAAACTTTGAGCACTTATATAAAGATCGCTCATCAACCCTAAGAAGGGCAATCATTTTAATATCTCATTACACTCATTTGCGATTTATCTTGTGTTTCAAATCCGAGGCTTAGATTTGAAGGAGGTATTTCAGTGTCTTATCCACAGTTCTACAGAAATTTTACGTTTTGTTGTAGATTATAATAATAGATATATTTGAGGAATTCTATATGAAGTAGGCAAAGTTAAGTTTAAGAAATTAACCCTTTACAATTTTTGGTCGATAATGTAATTTAAAATTTAAAAAAAAAAGATTTTTCATTCGAAATTATGTGTTTGCTATCAAAGTAAATCAAGGAAATAAGTGCAAAAGCAAATACTTAAAAAAAATCATTTTTTAAGGAAAAACAAAACAAAACATGTATAGTTTTTTTTTTCAGTCAGATTTATTTTATAAACAAAACAAAAAGTAAGGAACCTGTAAGGAACCAATTCGAAATTATATGTGACCATGAAATGAGGTGATGAAATTGTTCGTCATTACCGAAGAAACATTAAAGAGTTAATTGATAAGAAACAGTGCAAGTAAGTTTAAGTTATATTTATTACTGGACATCAACTTAAAGAAAACACAAGAACATAAAAATATCAGTCCTTCATCGGACACATTCCAAGAACATCTGCATAATGAGAAGAAAGATGACTCCACTCATAAGAACAGTCCACAGCATTTACGAAGGGTAAACGGGATGATACTGAACTTATTTCAGCAGAAACATAGCCAAAAAATTACATAAATTATTTATTCAAAAGTAACGCATTTTATTTATAGTCTGTTCTACAGCGACACAGTTTTGCATGGCAAACTGCAATTGGCCCATTTCTCACCAATGAATCCAAAATTCAGTAAGTTGGAGGTTCCACCCTTGATTTAAAATTCCGTCCAATTTGTATCAAACATTTAAATTGATATTTATATATATGCATTTTATGCTTAGTTTTAAAGTTGTTGAGATGATAGTTTTTTCTGAATCTATCTATTTCTGATCTATCTAGAAGTCTATTTGAGATGATAGTTTTTTCTGAATCAGAAATTCTGATTATAATATTCACTGTTCACTGAAAAAATTAACCTAAAATTTTAAATATATAACTATATTTATAGTAGAATAAATCTAAAATGCTTCAATTTCACAACAAATTTCATTATCCTTTTTTTAATGTATATTTTAAACTAAATTTAGTTCATTTTTTTAAAAAAATATTTATTATATTCAAATTTTAATGCTCATGTGTTAAAAGTATCAAGATTGCATTTTGTAACTTTTATTATTTGTGACATTTACAAATATAATCTTCATAAATGACTTATTCACTCATTAGCAATGATAATATTACGATGATAACCAAAAACAGAAATAAATAAGAAATAAAAATGTGAAAATATTATAGTTGCTTGTCATTTGTAGAATCAGTTTTATTTCTGATCAAACTTTCAGTGCAGGTCTTAATTTCATAAATTTCATGTTTGAAATCACATCAGAATTTATGTGTGTGTGTGTGTGTGTGTGTGCGTGAGTGTGTGTGTGTATATTCATTTTCCCCCCTACAATATATGTTTCTACTTTTTTTTTTATTTATGATTTTTCGAACCTTATACCACCAAAACATTTTCTCCATTTCTATTTTACAATATATTTCTCATTAAGAATTGTTCTTTTTGTTATTATGATTTTATTTTCAATGCTATTTTTGATATGTGATAAAGATAGTTTTCAGAGGTTGGTCGATTCACCCGTCATTTGATCACTATTTAAAGTTTAATGCTTATTAATTTTAATCGCGCTTAGTTGAATTCACGACACTTATCGAAATTTCGATTCTGATCGAATATTTATGCTATCGAGAATAAGTCTAGTAATATTTCCTGAGTGAATTCGGAAGCATCGCTTTGGAAGCACTTCGGGGGGGGGCTTATATGGTCTTTAATTTATTGATCTTTATTATTCGTATTTACTTCAAATTGTATATGAGTGGCATATGTAGAAATATAACACTAGAATGACTGTGATGCTTCTTGTTTCACCTTTTAATTCACATTCTTTTCTATATTATGTGTTTTTATAAATTTATAATTTATAAATATTAATTATAATAAATATATGAATAATATTTTATTTATATATTTATAATATTGAAATAATATAAGAATTATAATAAATTTATATATATATATATACGTTTTTTAAAAATTATAACTTTTTGTATTTGCATTAAAAATTATTTTTAACTGCTGATTGGATCGCCTTATATATATATATATATATATATATATATTCACATTTAATTTTTATTATAGATTAGTGGAATATGTGTTAAAATTATATCTTCTAAAATATATTTTCTATTTCATAATATATTGTTTATTAATTTATTTTAATTTGCATTTAGAATAAAGATTATTTTCAGATCAGTTCCCCCATCATTTGATAATCATTTAAATTTTAATGTTTATTAAATTTGTTTGAGCATGCAGTACTGATAAATTTTCAAGAACATAAAGAATCATTATCTTTTCATTCAGATTATATGATTGAATAATATATTGCACATCTCTTGCATTCTTTAGAATTAAAAAATATTTTTCTCTCTTTTTAAAAATATTTAATCATTTTAAATGTATAAAAATGACCTATTTTAAATTTCAGTTTTCATAGCATACCTACATGTTGATAGAATAATATTCAGATGCATAAGGGTTTTGCTAGGATGTTGGTTATGATTTTTTATGACCTTATATTAATAATGAAGTAAATGGGAGAATTTTTCAGTTATTTACTCTTATATGCTAATTACCTAAAAATTGAAGACCCTTTCTAAAACTTTTAACGCCACAAATACTTTTTATCAAAACAATTTATGTTATTCACTTACTACATTAATTTTTCATGAAATTAAACTTTCGATCTCGAATTCACGATTCGTCATTACTAATTAATTTAGCGACTAAGGGCATAAAGAGTATGTGTGCGTGAAAGATAAAAATGGCTGGAATTTTCGATATAAACATTAAAGAAGAAGATGTTTTAAAAATTTCCCCATTATTGAATAAATTATTATGATGTATTGAGAAATGCAGCCATAGCTAAAACGAAATGATATTACATTATTTTTTATTGAATTTATTTTAATATCGTTATATTTTAGTTATTTATTTTAACAAAAAAATATCCACAAATATTTTTATAATACAAATTCAAGTTAACAAAGTATCTGAAAATTCATCTTGGAAAAGTTATTACAAGTTAAAGTTATTTAAAACTTATGACAAAAATTCAAAAGAATGTATTTCTTTATTTTGAATCTGAAAATAAAATATATTATCGTTCTGGTAATGTGTTTTTTCTTTGTTTCAAATTAAATATAAATACAATAAAGGGTAAAATTAGATATGATAAAATCCAGTTTGTTAATTGTAGGAATTGTTAATATATTAAATGAAAACAGTTCTCTACTTGAATAAACAAAGATTAACTGTGGGGGTATTTTTTTTCAACATAATTATTTAATATAACAAATTTTCTGTTGAAATAAAAATATCATTAGGCAGTGGGAAATGTTTTCTATATGCAACGTGAACTTCATAAGTTTAAATAAGTAATTTGACAAAAGAAAATAATTGTATGCTAATTTAAATGAAATACATGTATTACTTATTACAACTGCTGTTCTTAAAAAAATAGTTTCAGGAAAAAAAATTTAAAGATTTTTTACATAGTTTTTAATGAAATAAAAATATTTTTTGAAACAAAAAATGATACCGCAAGTAATATATATTTTATGGAGTTAATTCTTAATTTTATAAATATAATTCTTACAATATTGAATATAAAAATGTACGGTGAGCAACAGAGAATCTGAAGAATTTCTAACATGCAGTTTCTTTAATCCAAATGAGGAGAAATAAGTTTTCTCTAATTTTATGTACGATGAATGCCGTAAAATCAGAAACGGCAACTTTTTTTTCGGTGAATTTAAAACATACTAAACATCGGAAAGAAGAATAAAAGTCAAATTCTGCCTTCGATAGCCAATCGTCCACAGTATGAGCCATCCCAAACAAGTTATGAGGCCTCGTTTATGAAGATGGCAGTTGATGGTGATGATTTAACTATGATTATTTTACTGATGGCTAGAATTGGAAGTGTAAGAGAAGAGATCAATGAATATATCCGAATAATCACAAATAGGCTATTCGACTCGCCCTGAGGCACATGGATAAATATGAATAACCGGACTGCCACGATGGCATTGACGGGAACTGAGGTTGAATACTAAGAGCCATCATCGCCCACGGTATAGCACTTCTAGAGGGAAGCACGTTCCGTCATAGATAGGAAGTAGCCGACTCTCGCCATTTCAATACTTACCCAGGTAAAGAGAACCAACCATCATACCCAAAGAATCTCACCCTCATACCTGAGGTGATTAGCTTAATCTTGCCTCACCATGTGAGACAAGATCATTTAGTTCAATTAGTTAGAAATCAGTTAGATACTAATTGATTTAAACGCAGCCTCCTCTCATAATCATTTAGTTAAACAAAAGTTATCGAACTCTGGATATCCTTAACTTCCTAAAAATTTAACCATCTTAAATTGGGATAATCTATTCCTTTTTCCTTATAATTTCGTCTCATGCTCATTAATGATCTAATAAAAAAGTCCTTAGAGGATCTTCTGCTAGTTAAAAGAAAGAAAAAAAACATTTTTCTACCATTAAATCTTTTTAATCGATTTCAAAAGAATTTTAAGCATTTAAATAGCCAGTTTAAATAACATAGAAGAAAAATGGTTTAAAATTTATTTTTAAGATCATTTACTCTTCAAATTAAATCGCAGTCTTTGAATGTACAAAGACTTATAAATACCAATCAGTTTTTAAAATAAATAATTCAGGTTCGGTTGAAAAGGATCTTTTGAAATGAACTAAAAAAACAATTAAATGTAGGAAAAAATTGTTAAAAATATATTTTGAGCAAAAATAAATGATGCTTGAAATTTTAAAAATGTTTTTAAAACTTATAAATTCTTCAACAATTCTGTTTTCATTCCTTCAACTATAAAAGGCGCAATCCTCATGAACATAGAAACCACCCAGGACTTACATGGTTTTCTTATCTCGACTTTTTCAAATTTAGATTTTTTAAGTAAGTAATAAAAGAAGCAGCCAGAAGAGTGAATAACTTTTTAATTTAATTAATTTAATTTTTTAATGTAATTTAATAACTTTTTAATTTAGAAAAGGAAAAATTGTCCATATTTTTGTATTGCTTTAGAATGCGAATAAAGTGTAAAAATAGTTATTTCACAGCAAAAAATGAACAGTTAAAAGTTTAAAATGCTTTCAATAATTTGTAAAGAGTATACATTTCTCAAGATAATTACTTTTTAGTCTAATTAGCTCGATCTGCTTATCGTAAGTTTCGGTGAATGCGTTTAATGCTTACGCCAAATAAAATCATTCTCTTTCTGAAATTGCTATAGAATATAACAAACATATTGTATTTGTATTCTGTTTCATTTGAATTTTTTTGTTTATCTGCAGTGTGTATACGTAGAACAGCGAATTATGATCTTAATTTTTCATTTTAGTTTTTTTTTCCCAAATTTTTTTTCTGTATTTGTATTTATGAAAAGTTCATTCGATTATTAATTTGTCTTTATGTATTCTAAATAAATAAAACAATTCAAACAAATACTTTAAAAATGAACCTCCAATGAAATGAATGAAGAATTATTTTCTTTTTTTGATAATAGGACGAAAAAACTTTCTTGACGTCTTGATTCAATCCACAGTCTGTAAAATTTTTTCCATTTGAACAATTTTTACAGGGGAAATTTAAGCAACTCAAAAGTGGAAATTAAATTTTTTTTAAATCAATCGCTAGTAAATGCTTCTTTTTCATCAATGTGAAAAAAAAAAAACTTCACATTGATTTTGGATAATATACAGTCAATTCCGGTTAATCGGACCACATAGGGACGCGATCATTTTAGTCCTAATAACCGGCTGGTCCGATTACACGAACATGCCCTATGTTACAAGACGAGATGTACTATACGTAACATATTAAAATGTCATTATGACCTTTATTGTGCGGCACACGCGTATGGCGAATATACAAACAAGAACTACTGTTGCCTATGAACTTTATTCATTGAAAAATAAATTTACAAACAAATTCTTCGAAACGATCTACACGATACTCAGCATGCGAAGCACAATAAAAAAAAAGTTCTTATCAAATTCAAGTCAACGTTTGAAGAACTGACTACCGAGCTGCCAGTTCTAAGAAACAAAGAGCTTGCTCACCTCCCTGTGGTTCTTTTCCCTTTCGGACTTCCTGCTGTACACAGGCGACTTGTGGCTTCTTTTTCATCTTCCCTGCCACGTTCTTTGGTCCGTTTAAACGGAATTTTGGTTCAAATAAGCGAATAATATTAGGCTTATGTACATAGGATTTGTTTCGGTTCTTTAAGATTCGGTCCGAAAAAGTGGCTGGTCCGATTATCCGGTGGTCCAATTAACCGGATTCGACTGTATATACTGAAACACAAATGAACTGAACAACTTTAGAATTAATATTAGTAAAACTAAAACATTTACAACCAAGGAATCAGAATTAATAAAGAATCTGACCTGAGGAATTTCTCAAGGGTCACCCTCATACAGGGAATCAAACCAGGAATTTTTTCTGTGAAGGGTCTGACTTTCGTCAAGAAATTGACCCCTCGTGACCCGAAAATCCCAGAATATTGAGGTTTTGGAGATAAGATTAATATGACAAAAGAAAATCACAAAATTTACACAATAGTAAGTTTAAAAAAATCACAGCAAACCATAAAAACACAAGACCATAAAATCAAATTCATCGGCATAAGAAAGTAGAAAGACCACTAACTAAATTAAAATCTAACATCTCACATATTGTAATACAGAATTTATACAATAATAAGTCAAATCAATTTCAAACCAAAAAAAATTTTAGCTCTTACTTTTGATAACTTTATGAAATATATTTTAAAAAAATATCAAAGAGATATTTCTACGAATTAAAATAAATAAATAAATCTTGTAACTCTACACATAAGCTTAAATTGCATACATTTGAAGATAATATGAAAAGAATGCATTAAACCCATGCTGCTTATAATCGTTTAGAAAAAAAAACTTTTATTTTTATTATATTGGCTTCTCCATTAAGCAAAACACACACGCACACACACACAAAAAACAACCCAGTAAATTCTCTTAGGACATCTCAGCACCTTTTTTTCGAACCCTTATAAGAGTTTTATATGTGGTTGAATCTTGACGATTCAGAATTAATTTTTATTTTGTTGAAAACCTGTAACGTTGCTTACCAGCACGATTAGTTCAATCACTGGATTACGATAAGCTCTATTGGATGCCACGTCAGTGATCTCAGAACCTGATGAAAAACTCGGCCACTATTTGGCAGCAAAATAGTTAATACTGAAAACTTCCAGAATTTTTGCGGTTGAGCCAATAGGAACAGAAATATGCTTGATTGTTCCAGATCTTTCTCTGCCCACCTCTAGGAACTACAAAAGGCTACCAATCTCAAGCCGAAGTCAGTGTTTATTGAGTCGACGAACGATTTGTGTATTGAGTCTTAGAAAGAAGCGGCAGAACAGTTGGATCAGTTCGGGGAAGCGCAAGCGTTGTGTGAAGCTTAAGCGATTGCTGAATTGAGCTGCGTGTCGAGTCCTGGTGTTTATTGTAGAAGCAGTATCCAGTCGCGTAGTAGAGAATAGGCGGTTGCATATAACTAAAGTGAAGAGACAGTAGTTGATTAAGTCATTTGGTGAGACCGTAAAGTGAAGCTTAGTAGATTTCGTCCTTCTGCAGAATTCTGTCTGGTCGTTTTTTGTGCTATGATTTTTTTTTTACTAACGATTACTACTTGTGGGCTACTGTTTGTTGCAATGTGTTGGGAGTTGCCTGTTTTCGTCTCGGCTGTATATTTGTTGTCTTTGTGTATAGTGATGTGTATTGTCTTCGTATGTAGTATTGTCGTTTGTAACCAAAAACTTGCTTATTTCACCGACCAACGAATCGGAAAAGAGCCTATTTGAAATTCCGTATCAATATTTTTTGTTGACTTTATTTCTTTTGTGACTAGTAATAATTAATAACTAAATTAAAACATTTTACTGCCTCTTAAATTTTTATATTTCAGTGTTTAAAAAAATCCTATTAGTAACAGTTGGGTACATAATAGTTCAATTAATAATTATTCTTTCATTCAATTTAAATATATAACAAATTCTTTCAAAAATCGTTCATGAAGGCTTATTTTTTTTTTAAACAACATTTATGGATATATCTGTCTTGAAAATTAATGGACATTAAGTAAATTTCTTTACAGATATCCCCAAGGGAAAGACATTTACTTTCATCACGTGACAGGAAAATCCCTAATGTATTTCAAAATAGTTTTGGTTTAGACGGGAATGCCTTGGCTCGAGGTTAGCCGTGGTTTTTAAAAAGCAAAAACATGTGTTGATGTGTTTTTGTTGATATGAGCGTGTTTCTAGTCCTTGTACTCTAGTTTTTGTTTTGATATTTATTTTTGTAGCTGTGATAATTTGAAAGGACGACCTATTGTGTGATGAATTCCAATTTAAAACTTAATTATTTCACACGGTTTAAAATTATTTGAGTTGTTTCATTATGTTTTTTAAATGGAAGGACAAAACTTGAGAATAGTTAAAGCATTTCGTTTATTTTTTATTTAAAAGTTTATTTTAAAACATTGTTTTAAATTTTGTTAAAGATGGAAAACAACTTTGCATCAAAATTATTTAGCAAAATACATGGGAATAATAATGATGCAAATATGTCTAATAAACAAATGACTCCTTCACGTAACTTTGAAGATTATTTACCTGATGGCTCATGCTTCAGCAGGGTTTTGAAAGTAGAGCCACAATTTCAATTAAATACAGAATCTACAATAAAAAAGGTCGAGGTGAGTGTATTTATTTATACCGTGTGCCTGTTGTACTTCTTCATTCATTGTAACTAAACTATAACAAAAAGGGAATAAAAAAATCTAAATGTTTTAAATTTGATTCAGTAAGAAATATTAAATTAATTTTGTTGGGAATATTTTGGTGCCTTATATTATGCATTAATACTGTTAATACGTTGTGACCTCTTTAATTATTAACTCCAAGAATATAGTTGCTAATTAAGTCATTGAGGTTACAGATATAAATTCATTAAATGGAGAAAAGTTATTTAAGTTTTACATTATTTTGCTAATGTTAAAACAAACGTTTGTAAAATTTTTAAAAATAAAATATCTATAAAATAACTTTTTATTTTGTTTAATGTAATTAATGTGAATAAGGATAACTTGTTTCTAATGTTTTGTTGTCACCTTTTTTCAAAATGATAATTTTTTCTGCTACATTGGCATCATGTATTTGTGGATACTTTTGAAAGACACAAATTCTTAATAGCTTAGTTATAAAAGGATCTTTTTTTTGTATTTCTTTTCATTATGGATTGATCACAAAATATTTTATATAAGAAAGAGTAAGAAAATGATGTCTGGATTAATTATATTGCGACAATGGTGAGATTTATTATTTAGATAAATTTTTGTGCTGACTATCGTTATTTCAGACAGATTTTTCTGTTACATGTTATAGATGTCAAATATTTTAAATATCGTATGATGAAACTGTCTAGCTCCATACTCTTTGTAAAACTTATGCCAACATTTAGAAAAGGTAAAATCTTCTAATATATTAACTTTAGCATTTGACCTTTTTAACTGAAATTCAAAAATTTCTGAAGTTTAAAATCGTAATAACATTATACTTCGTAATTTTTTGCTAGTGTAATTAAAAAATCTCTTTAGAAGTTTAAAATGAAATGAAAGAAGACAGTTTTTAATTTATTAACAGAACTATGGCATTAAGGGAAAATCGTCATTGTTTTATACTTTCAATACTCAATAATGGAATCCTAAACAGAATATATAAATCATATGCACTTCGACTTTCTTTTGATAACATTGATTTTGTAACATTATTTCATATAAAATTAACAAAAATTACTAATGTAATTTTTTTATACACTGTTTAAATAGTATCATTTCCTAATATATTTAGTTTTGTAAAATAAAAAAAAAAATGAAAAATAGAATAATGAAAGAAGATGCAAATCTTGTGTCTCATGATATCTTCAGATTGTGATGGACAAATTTTTTTTATTTCTATAAAGTTAACATTAATCTTTGTTTCTTTACTCTGAAAATATTAATAATTGAATTTTGAAAGGTGTTCTCACTGGTGGTCAACCTGACACAACCCTGCTTTAAATTTTTTTTATGATACTTATTTCAAAGCTGTTGGACTACAATATGAATGACATTAAACTTTCTAGCAAATCTTTCTTGTTATAAGCCAATATCTGTTTGCCTCCTTGTTTTATTAATGAAATTGATAATTTCTACTTGACATAGAAGCAATATTTTGAGCCTGTAAATTCAAAGGAGGTGGTTATTTATTTCAAAAGCTATTAAGCTCAAAAGAAGAGTTTTAGAAGGAATTTTTAGTTATATTAAACAATTGACTGAGTATTTGTGCATTGAAGGATAATCAAATTTTTGCTTTTCAAATATATATTCTTCAAATATATATATATATTCATTCTAAGATGCTATAATAGAAAATTTTTAAATAAATCTCAAACTTTTAATGTATTCC
This sequence comes from Argiope trifasciata, assembly GCA_026543055.1. NCBI lineage: Eukaryota > Metazoa > Arthropoda > Arachnida > Araneae > Araneidae > Argiope > Argiope trifasciata. The sequence continues at coordinate 8,426,803 of JAPMOQ010058975.1, forward strand.
AAGTGTAATCATTAGGATAGCACAAATTGGAAAGTGTCATCTAATTAGATAGAAGAAAAAGCACTTAATAGGATCAAAGAAATTTTTTTTCAAAAATTGAAGGCTTATAGCAGAATATTTATCCTGTTTTATATCTTTAATAAAACTCATTTTCATAATTTCATTCACTCATTTCCAGACTTATAAATCGGTGATTTATAAATATAGATTTAAAAAGAAGTGTACCTTTAAAGGCCTATACATTAAAACATGCTGCTTATAATGTTGTATTATTAATTTATAAATTCCATTTTTGTTTAATATGTGCAAAAAATTTTTATCAATAAAATAAATATATATTTTTTTCCTCCTGTAATTATTTTGATGTTTTATATGTATATTTCAGTACATTGGCAGTTTTCCTGTGTCGGGAAGTGACCAGAATGAGAGAACAGAATTTGTCCGAACTCAGCTTAAAGAAATGAGAGTAAGATATTAAAAAAAATTCTGTTTCATTCATTTGTGTAATAAATTTTAGTATTGCTGAAAGGGAAAAAATTTTGCTTTGATTTTAAGAATTAGTATAAATTGCTTTCTGTTAATCCACATTAATTATATTGTATTTCATTTGATATTAGTACTTATTTTCCTTATAGAATTTGTTTTAAATATTAAACTACTCCAAGGAAAATTATCTGACTAAAGATTAAATTCTATGTCAATATATTCTATATCTTATTGAAATAAAATGTACAATGGCTAGTCTTGTGCCATAAAAGTGGAATTTCTTCAACAAGACCACATAACAGAAATATCACGAATGATAAATGTAGTAAATCTATAAATATTTAGTGACCTTTAGTTATTATCTCTGATTCTGTATATTTTTCTTTTCTGTGTTACACAAATATGCACTTTTTTCTGGTGTCTCATATTGTCGTATTTTGATACCTTTTTAGTTTACCATTAAGAGAAGATTGAGAGTATATCTAACTAGCTGGTAAACCTAGGTTTATAATGGTTGATATTTTATCAAAATTATCTAAACGTTTCAAAAATTACCATATAAGAAGGGAAATTTTTGTAATTTGAAGAATTGAATGGCTCATAGAAAATTTTGCAGTCAGTTTATCTCCTGCTCACCCCCATCCATCTATTTGTATATTACTTCCATCCTTTTAATTAGTGAATATCCTTTATGAAATTTGAAGATATTAATTCTGTTTGTTTGTCAATCTTTTATTTTTTATATCATTTATTATTATATTATTTTTTATATCATTCTGTATTTGAAAAATATGAGTATATTTTTTTAAAAATAGGCTTTGTTTAAAATATGTATTTTAAAACTTTTATTCATGTTATTTGCAAACATTTTGGCTCATCTATTGATTAAAAGTTTTAAAGGGCTTTATAATGCAATCTTTGAAATTGAATGACAAAGAAAAACTCTTAAGTTTTCTTGCTGCACATATATGTGATAAAAACATTGATATTTTACTTTGTTAATGTAATCAGTTCCATGCTCCATCTCCTGTTAAGTGCCTTTGTTATCAATTGTATTAATCATTTGTATGACAGTGTAAAAAAAAATACCTCTGTTGTTTGGAAACTGCACTATCCAGTGTGAATGAATTTATAGTTCCCATTGCATCAGTATGAGCTAATATTCCCCAGGGGGACCTTTTTGGATTTATAACTAGAAGATTATTGGTTGTGATCAACATTAAATGTTAGTCAGTGAATTATTGGAAAATGTGTTGTGTTTTGGATACAGTGTGAGCGGAAGATTCTAATAAAAATGTAATTAAAAGATCAGGAAGGATAAATATGCATTAAATTTCTTGCACATACATTAGATTGTAAGATATAAAATGATAAGCTAAGAGCAGTCTGTTAATGATTTTTTTTTTTTTTTGCATAATGCTATTGATATTGATGTGTACTAAAATATAAAATTGTCTTGAAAATTCTATCATGAGGAATTTGTTAGCAAGGAAACAACAATGAAGGGAGGAAAATAAGAATAACCACCTCAAAGAAAGTTATATATTTATATATAATATTTAAAATGCAGAAAGATTAGATTGAAGCATGAATGCAATCTTGTACATCTGACTCAAACAATAAGAAATAAAAGTATTAAAAATGATGTATAAATGAAACTTTTATATGGGCATATTTTTTGGTGCAATGTATCGTTTTTTTTGGGTGTCATTTTTTTTATCGTAATGTTTATTTTATCAAACATTTTTAAACAATTTATTTTTCATCTATTGATTTTCTTTTAAATAATAACTCTACAGTATATTTAATATCTCTAGTTTTTTTTTGTGTATAAGCTTATTTTATTACTTAATTAATCAAACTTGTTTTTCTTCATGTTTGGCGTGATTCATCATTTATAAAGTTCAGCTCCCCCCCCCCCTCTTTTTCAAGCCTGTGTTATGTCTGGTATTAGTCTTCCTTTAAATTGAATGTAAAAACATTTTAATTACTATTGAAGTTTTGATATATCTTCCAAAAAACATATCTCTGATTTATCAGGAAGTTGAGTATTGTTTATGAAAATCCTTATTATTAAAACTTTTTTCCTGGAATTTTTTTCATTCTCATTTTGATGTAGAATTTGATAAAATGTACCTAATATCTCTTATTTGGCAAATCATTATCTGCTTATTATAAAGAACTTGGACCTGACTTTATAAAATATGTGCATTTGAAAAGTATTTTTACCCTAGCATAATCAGCTAATCTTGGTGCATTGAACAGAAGCTTAATGCAGTTATTTCAAATTCAATACTTAAATCATAAATTGCTTGTACTATCAAATAATAAGAAAACAAATATCTTTTTAAACATATCAATGTTATGATTTAATCATCATTTTCTAAAATATATTTTCCAATAAAAGTAATTTAATGTAACCATCAATGGGTGTTTTGTGAATTAAAAGTGATGTGTTTTGAAATGTGTCTTTTTTAAGTTCTGGTTAAAATTAATGTACCTTTTTTATGTTCTGCTTAAAATTATGCAAATTCTTACATAATTTTTTTTATGTTTTAGAATACAGGTCCTAAGAAAAGTGTTCTACTTGTTTTATCATTGAGTGGAATAAAAGTTTGTAGCTTGAATGGAAAGGTAGGTATTTATCGTGAAATTGATTTTTATATTGATACCCGTTATTTTTTTGAATGCCTTAAATTGTTATATTTATTTATTTGAGAATTTAATTGTTTCTTGTTTAAGTTGTAAAACTGCCTTATATTTTTTATGTGTATATATATATATATATATATATGTATGTATGTGTGTGTTTATTATAAGCATACAAAAATATTAGTGAAATGAAAATTGCTACTAACACTTTATTTTGGTCTTATATAGTTTTAAAAATAAATTTTTTATATTTCAAGCTTAAGGCAATTAAAAAAAGATATTTAATATAAAGATTGAATTAATAATGGTTTTGATAATATTTATAATTTGTGTGTGCCTATAATTTTTTGTGACTTGCAAATAGATTAAATAATCCTTCTGAAAATGTGCATTGATTATGTGTTCTTGTATGAACTTTGCTCTTTGTGTCAATTTAGAAAAATATTAGTTATGAATTATTTGCAAAAATTTGCTGGCAACTATTTAATAGATACATCTTTATTATTTTCCTAAAATTTTAGTTGTGAAATAGTGTTTCTAAAAATGACTATAAAATTGATAGAAATCTTATGTAAACTGGATGCATATAAAAGTAGTAAAAACATTGCAAACATATTTCATGAGCTTTTTCGAAAATGGTAATTCGTTTGCTAGTTTAGTATCATATTTTATTAAGATAATCTAACAGATTTACTGTTCTTAAACTGTTGAGAATTCGATCATGAATTATAAGTTATGAATTAAATTGCTTTAGTAAGTTAATATGTTTTATTACATTGTGCTTTTTCATTTATTTTGTTAAAACAAATGAACAAAAGTTATTTAAATCTGAAGCAGTTTTTTTTTGTATAATTCTGAATATTTAGCTATGTATCTGCCATTTCCCCAATGCAGAAATCTAAAAAAAAATTAAAAAAAAAATTAAAAAAAATTAAAAAAAAAAAAGAAAAACCTCATCTATACATATATTGTGCTTTCAAACATTTTAAATTATTGAATAGCAGAATTATTTAGTTCAGATATTATATGGCTTCTTTTTTGTATTCTGAATAATAAATTCTGAAAAACCAAACAAACTTTGTGTGTATAAAAGAGCATAGATAGGGATTTTAATAGAGAAAACTTATAATGTTATAAGCAGTAATGTTCTCAAAGCTATTTAGTTTTTAAGAACACATTACAAATTATATTAAAGAAAATTAAAAGAAAAAAAATTCTAGACTGAAAAAACTTATAAGAAAAATCTTGTTTCCTTTCTTTAGAGTAGAGAAACACAAACATAATTTTTCAACTAAATATGAATAACATTTTAGTTTCCTTTTTTCCTAAAAATCATGTTAGTTCAATGATCAAGATAGAAATGTATGAATGAGAAAATTGTAGCTAAATTCTTATAGAAATGGTTTATTTCTAGTATTGTATGTAGTAGAATTCTAGTAAAGTAGTAATTCTAGAATAGTAATAGAATTCAGGATTTTCATCGAATTTTTTTGGTTTCCTTTCTGGATTTTACTACTTGATCACTTCAAAATATAGCATGAAATTTACCGAATAATTAAATATCACTTATCTCAAAAGTATATTAGTATAACAGATAATCTCAGTCTGTATTTTGAAGTATTTCATGAAAGGATTTTAATTCATTGAATTCTTTATCAATTTTACGTTCTATGTTTTTTCTTTCCCATATCAGAAAAGTGACATATATTGTTAATAGTTGTTTTTCTATTTTAATATGTTAACCACATTTTTTTAATATTTGCATGTCTTTACTTGAAGGGCATGTCAAGTAAGTATATCAAACTTTGTGTTTCTTTACATTTTATTACTTTGCCTTGATAGAAAATTCCTTAAAAACGAAAACAAATCTTTAATATTGTTATTCAATAATAGATTTACCGCTTTTTCTTTGTTGTTGTTGTTGAATGCAAATATAGCAAATTTTCTCAATAAGTGGATTAAGTTTGCTTTTTGATATATATGCATCCTTAAGAATATACTATATTGATTTTTAAGAAAATATTTTTGTGGAGAAAAAATTGTATTACTTAATTAAGATATAAACTTTCTACATGTGCTGTTTTATACATATTCGTTTATGTTTGCAATTTTGGAGTGTACACTATAAAACTCTGCCCAGGGCATGAATAAATTTCATTGTGATTGATTTGCAATTTGTGTAATGTGCTTCTTTCCATTTTCAAAACAAGCATTTTTTTGCTTTCAAAATCATCATTTATTCGTAACATTCATTTCTGGTGCAACATCCTTATTATTTGGTTATAATTTTTGTCTGCTTGTGTGTCTATTCAGATAGGTAATGATTCAATCTTTATTATGATTTTACCTTTTAGAATTTTTAGGAAGATAAGCATCTTGAAATATAAATATTTTTTGCTTATTTTTTCATATAATTTATTAAAAATATAAAGAGACAGTAAGATATTACAAAAAGAGTGTTGGTAAAATTTTGAAGAGACACATGCTTTTTTATGTTTAGAAATAACTAAAAAAAATTTGAAAAGACATTGAAATAAATAAACTGTAACTAGAACAATAATCTAAAGAATGCCACATATTTATAATGTCAATTAAAAATATTTTTTACTACTTTGAATTTTATTTTAAAATGGGAATAGATGACTTTTGTTCGTAGGGCTACAAAAACGTCTTTAGAAAATGTCAGAGGGAAGCAAAACCAATGAAAAGAAAAGTTGCTGCAGAAACAATAAAATATTATGTCTTTCACTCACCTTTGGTTAAAAAATAATATGAAATATGTTTGTGTGTGGGGAGTTAGGTGGAAACATGTTGTTCTTATCAAATTTTGGATTTCTTCCATAATAGGGAAGAATCAGTTTTCCGAAAAATATATTCGATTTTGTTCTTTAAACTAAAGAGTTATAGAAAGAAACTCCTTATTTACAAATATGCTCATTCCTGTGCTACGTGTATGTGCTGCTCATATCCACGGAAATTATTAGTTAGACCTTCAGCTATCACATTTTTTTTTTCAGTTTTTCCACATTGTGGTGAAAATGCGTTACTTGTTTATTTCCATATGTTATTGTAAATGCAGTTGTATAGCAGGATAAGTGGTTCAATAGTGCAATATTGCTGTTTTACCTTCAGTCATTATCGTTGGTTTTATAAGTAGTAATTATATCAAAAACATATTTTTCATTATATCATAGCATGAATACCCCAACATTTTGTCTGCATGATTCCAATATCATTTATACCCCTTCCCTCCCATCGACATGCTATTTTGTAGCTGTGGTCGAAAAAAAATAATAGCAATAATAAGATATAAATTTTGGATCGATAAGTTTTTAATTTATGAATGGCATATTTTTATGATTGAAAACAAAGGTTTTTTCCCCAAAAAAAGTAGTATTGGAAGCTTTTGTTGTAAAACTTCTTCATAAATAATAAGTTGTAATAAAATTAAAAAACAAACATGGCAAACCGTTTGTGAAAATGGCTATTTTAATTTTAGATATTCTAAAAAATTTCTTATCTCAGATAATTGTGAAAAATCAGATGCATAACACATTGGCATAATCATTTTTGACCTTTTATTAAGGGTGACATCTTTTATGTTGAAGAATGCCAAAAAATGTAGATGAGAATAATCCATGCTTTTTTGTATTTTATTGCCATTTATTTTTAATATGCGTTGTAATTTATTTTGAAGATTTCATTTTGTGCTCTTTTCAGAGTGTATTGATGGCTCATGCACTAAGAAGAATTTCATTTGCCACATGTGACCCAGAACATCATCAATTTTCGTTTCTTGCTCGAGAACCTAATGGTCACTTCAGTCTTCAGTACTGCCATTCATTTTTGGCTGACGATCCTAAAACTGTAAGTATGATAGTACTTTATTCTGAAACTGCCAATACGTTTTTTATACTTATGTAATTTTTATGCAATGAGAGTTCTTATATTCGTTCATATGATGTGTAAGTTTTGATTCTCTTTCATTTTGATACTGAAATTTTATAATTAAAACCCACCAAATCTTACTCTGTTATATAGTATAAAATTTTGATATCTCGTTTTAAAGAAATTTTAATTTTTAATGTGTACTATGAAAAAATTCAATATTTTTATTAATTTTTCACTCTATGGAATTGTAATTGTATTTCATTATATGGATACAAATTTGAGTTTATGAATGAAAAAATGTAGAAAGAGAATTAAGTATACCCTTACAAATTTAAAACTCACTGAGAGTAGAAAGCTGAATTGCATACATTTACTTCTTGGCTTAAAGATTTATGGAAAATAGAGCACATAATTTGAATTAATGAAGCACATTTGAATTTTTTGAATTAAGACCTCATTCAAGTAATTTTTTAATTAGTAATTTAATTGCAAATGGCATTATTGTTCAAGTTTTAACTATTTACCATGAGATGGTATATATTTTGCCATGGTTTTGTTTGTATACATAAACATAGTAGTGGAAATTTTGACTTATATCATGCAAAATATTACTGCAAGAGATATGATCTCAAATCTATGGCTTGGGAGATCTGTAAAAATTAATAGGGTTGGATAGTTAAGCACTTCATAATTAAACCTTTAATAATTTGTTTCTGTTATTACTAAAATTAATAGCAGAATTTTGATTACTTTTTGTAATACAAAAGGTCAAGTTATACACTTTTCATATTCTACTTCATTATTTCATTTCGGTTAGTTTTTATTATTTTAAACTTTTTTTTGTGAGCCTCATACCTGCTTTTAATTTGAGCTATATTTCTATGGAAGTTTCCTTGCCATCATAATCATTGGTAGTTGCTGATATTTTAATATGAGCATTCTTATGCTGTTACTTAAAGCTACAAAGTGAAGCACAAAGAATGTATATTTAAGCGAAAATATATGTAAGAGCATCTTTTTGAATATTTGGTTTAGCTTTTTAGCTTATTTAATATAAAAGTAAAATTTATTGTTTGTCATAGCTATTCCATAATATTTGATGAAAAGTATAGCTCTAATATGGATTGTTCGAATGCTATTTGAAAATTCATCTAGCAAACTCCTTATTTATTTAGATCAACTGAAATTTTACCAATAAGTTACTGGACTTTATTTAAAGAAAGAATTTAACACTTTTAATGAAATCGATTTTACTAAAGAAACTGCAAAAATATTGATAACATATTTTAATGAAGACCTAATATGATCTGTTCAATTAATAAAAGAAACCACAAAGGCATATTAAAAATCAAACTCCCTGAGAAAAACTTCCTGTTGAAATAATAGGAAATTAGAATGAATATTAGAAATAAATATTAAATTTACAGCCAAATAACCCAAAAGAAAGATATAATGAATCTAGTCTGAAGATTTTCACAAAGGTCGCCCTCAGGCGGGGATTCAAACCAGGGATTTTTTCTGTGAGGGGTCTGACTTTCGTCCAACATATTGACCCCTCGTGACCCGAAAATCCCAAGAAATTGAGGTTTTAGAGATAAAATTAATTTCACAAAAATTGAAATATACAAAAATTATATAACAACTAGTCAAATTATTTTCAAAGTTAAAGTTAAATGGAGATATATTGATGATTTACTTTTGTTAAACTTGGATAATCCTCATAAAAATAATTAATAATTCCAACCAAACAAATAATACTCACTTTCAATATCCCTACACCACCCAAATCTGTTCGTATAACCTTCATAAATTGCCCTGTAAAGCCATATATACCCAATCCGTTAAGATGCTTTAAGTGCCAAAAATTTGGCCACCCTGGGAACCTGTCATGGAAAGGAAACTTGCGGGAAGTGCTCAGAAATTGGCTACAATTGTAAAACCTGTACCTTTATCCCCTAAGTGTAGTAACTGTAAAGCAGACCAAACATTTTACTCCCAAAAATGTCCTCCTTGGATTCAAGAGAAAGAAATTCATTCATTAAAAGTCAAACAAAATATTTCCTTTGCTGATGCGCGAAAGATAGTAGCTTTCAGAACTCCCACTGTTGGAGTATCGTATTCATCAATGTTAAACACCTGTCCGCACTGCAAAAATATAACAAATATATAAACAGAAGTTTCACGTGACAATGGTAATCCAATCTCATTACCTACAAAGTCTCCAATAGAATACAATAGCAAAACAAATTCTAAAACAGAAACTTTATTCAATCAATCTAACACGCTAAATACATTCAAAATGAACAGTCCAAAATTAAACGAAGAAAATGCTTCAAATCCTGTTAAAAAATTGCCAATTAGCTCAATAAAAATAGTCGTGATCATAAATCCAAACACTGTATCTCGTATTCCTACAACAAGCAATAGAAACTAGACACTCCAAATAAGCCTTCAAACAGCTGCAAGGAAACAAAAGCAATGCTAAGACGAGACTCCAAGCAGCGAAAAGTAATTTAGATGAAAAAATAAAAGGGTGTATAAAAAAGCGAACCATAACAAAACAAGACTTGTTAAAGGAATCAAAGTTTAATGTGAATATCGATACCGATAGCATTAAAATCAATCCATCCATGTGATGATGAAGAAGTTATGTCCACGGACGAGGAAGAAAACCCTAAAACCAGAGACAAAACATAGTTTTTTCAGTATGGCGGTTTTATTTCGTAGAATTGTCACGGTGTTAAAACTCACATTGATGATATCAAATCAGTTCTCAATAAATACCAACCAGTCTGCCTTGGTTTACTGGAGACGCATCTTTCTCCTGAAGATTCTATTAAAATATTACAATATGATAAGAAACGATTATATTCAAGGCACAAGAGCGTCCGGAGGTGTTGCACTGTTAATTTCGAATGCTTTTTCTTTTACTGAGGTCCCTTTAAATAGCGAAATACAAGCTATCGCAATCCAGGTCCAAATCGATATTTTAGTGACGGTATGTTTTATGTACCTCCCTCTTAATACTAATTATCCCCAGCACCAGTTAGACAATTTAATTTATCAATTACCAAACCCTTTTTTTTTCTCATAGGTGATTTCAATGGTCATAATACAATTTGGGGTAGCCCAGACATCAATGCAAGAGGGCAACAGATCGAGACTTTAATTAAAGATCATTGCATCTGTATATTAAACGAGCAATCCTACTTATTTCTATCAACCCTCCCGGACATTCCATACGCGTGATTCAGCTTTGTATTCCCCCTCTCTAATCATCAAATGGAATCTTAAAGTAGAAGACGATCTCTATAATAGTGATCATTTTCTTATCATAATATCGTATACAGATGATGATATTAAATATCCAGAAAAACCAAAGAAATATATTTTTCTCAGAGCCGATTGGCCACGCTTCTCACGACTAGCTACAATATCTTGAACGAACATGGTAGAAGCGTCTAATATCGATGATGCGACAAATGCAATAATTTTAGCAGCTGATGAAAAAGGAGTCCCAAAACATCAGGGAGAATATCAAAAATTTGGATAGCTTGGTGGAACGAGGAATGTGGAATGGCGAACAAGTGACTGAAAAGATATTGGAATAAATTTCCACCATACCCAATTACAATGAATCTAATCGCTTTTAAATTGGCGAAAGCAAACTTCAGAAGAGTTAAACGTGCCAGCCAAAGAACATCTGTGCAGGCGTTCCTCACTTCAATAAATAATCAAATACCTCCAAAGAAACTTTGGGATAAAATCAAAAGGTTTTCTGGTAAATACAATGAAAGCACATCAGTATCATTCTTAAATAAAAGCGGACAAATCATTAGTGACGGTAAGGCTATTGCAGATACATTAGGGGAAGCATTTTCTGCTATCTCCAGTGCAAATTCATATTCACAGGATTTTATTTTGCATAAAACAAATGAAGAGAGCCATAAATTAAATTTTAATGTCGAAACAAACGATGAATAGAACTCTACCTTTAGTTTCATTGAATTTAAAAGGGCACTATCTAAATTCCATGCGACTTTGGTGAGCCTTATAATATTCATCTAAACATGCTCATTCACCTTACAGAAAGTTCATTACGAAATATTTTAAGATTATTTGACAGAATATGGATGGAGCAGAAATTTCCTAATTCTTGGAAAAAGGCTCTAATAATCCCTATTTTGAAATGTGGTAAGGATGGCCGAAATCCCAGTAGTTATCGACCTATAGCCCTTAATAGTTGCCTATGTAAGCTTCTTGAGAGGATGGTCAATGTTAGATTGGTGTATGTTTTAGAGAGAAAGAAATGGTTATCTCCGTTCCAAAGTGGATTCCGATCTGGTAGATGTACAATAGATAATATTCTACGACTAGAAACTGCCATACGTGAGGCCTTCGTTGCCAGGAGACATCTTGTCTCGATTTTATTTGATATGGAGAACGCTTAGGACAAGACATGGAGGTATGGTATTTTAAGGGATCTACACGAAATTGGTTTTAGAGGTACTCTACTGATCTTTATCTTAAACTTTTTAAAGACGAGAACTTTTCAAGTTTGAATCGGTAATATTTTATCTCGTGAATTTCCTCAAGGCAGCGTCCTTAGTGTAATACTATTTATTATTAAAATCAATGGCATCATCAATCCATTACCGACAGGTGTTACTGGTTCCCTGTTTGTGGATGATTCACTGCGCCGGGGAGGACATGAGGTTTGTTGAAAGAAAGTTGCAAGAGTCAATTTTTAAGATTAATGAATGGGTAAATAAAAATGGATTTCAGTTTTCAACGCAATAAACAGTTGCGTTACACTTTTGTAGAAGACGAAGTCTCCATTTAGATCCAAAGCTCATTCTTAATGATTCCACAATTCCTATAGTTCAGGAAGCTAAATATTTATGAGAGGTTTTTGATTCGAAGCTAAATTTTAAACCATACGTTAACTATTTGAAAATAAAATGCACTCAGCCTCTGAATATTATTAAATTACTTTCTGGAATGTCATACGGAGCTGAAAGTTCTGCTTTACTCAGAGTTTATAAAGCTCTCATACGCTCCAAGCTGGATTACGGTTGCATTGTTTATGGGTTATTGTCAAAATATGTCTTATTAGTTCTAGACACAATATATTATCAGGGTCTCCGTCTGTCCATAGGGGCTTTTAAAATGTCTCCGATTCAGAATGTTTACTAATGAATCCTCTTTAGAGTTGAGACAAGAGAGGCTTGCACTCAATATGTTTTATAAAATAAAAAGTAATTCATCGCATCCATTACATTATAAAATTTTAAACCCCATCTATGGTTCACTTTTTGCATTACGGCTCTCATACACCCCGACATTTGGTTTTAGAGTCGGAGAAATTTTAAGAAACATTAATATTATTGACGTTCCGATCTTGGATAAAGTGGACGAATTCCCACCTTGGGAACATATTAAACTTAGCTTTATTGAGGAATTTGAACATTTACCGAAATACACAGCATCCTGTTTAATATACAAAACTTTATTTTACGATAATCGACGAAGCTTTTCTAGATATGAACCTGTTTTCACTGATGGTTCTAAAGACGCATTTCACGTAGGAACAGCAATTGTCACAGGTAATTCAATTATAGCTGAAAGATTGAATGAATTTTGTTCAGTATTAACCTCGGAAATATATGGTATTTGTTTAGCTTTGCAAAAATTGGAAAATTTCAATTCAAAACTTATTGTATATACGGATTCAAAAAGTACTATTGAAGCACTAAAAAATGTAAATCCTGTCAGCCATCCTGTAGTGCTTAAATGTGCAGAGATGGTCATTAAATTTAGTTTAACGAAGTGCACTTTTCACTTACAGATTATTTTGCTTCACATTTGTCTTTCAGAGATGCATTTTTACTTCGGTAAGTTTTCTGCCTTCGTATTTTGATGAATTTGGTTTCATGGTCTTGTGTTGTTTGATTTGCTGTGTTTTTATTTTGGATTGAAAGTGATTTGACCTGTTGTTATATAATTTTTGTATATTTCAATTTTTGTAGTATTAATTTTATTTTAAAAAGCCATTTTCATGGAATTTTTGGGCCACGAGGGGTCAATTTGTTGGACGAAAGTCAGACCCCTCACAGAAAAAAATCCCCTGTATGAATCCTCGCCTGAGGTGACCCTTGAGAAAGTCTTCTGGCCGAATTCATTATATCTTTCTTTTTGGTTATTTGGCTGTAAATTTAATGTTTATTTTTAATATTTATTCTAATTTTCTTCATTTCATTTGTGTTTTAGTTGTAACAGCATTGGCGCTTTCTAAATACAATGAATATTTTATTATATTGGTAATTAAAGTTCATATTAATTGTTTTTGGATTGATGTTGAAATAAAATATTGGAACTTATGCATAGTAGGTTAAGGGTTTTTTGTTGACGATGTCAAAAGGAAGTGATCATAACGGAATGAAAAGAAATGTAGAGAAACGAAGAATGTATATAAATGATAAGGCATGCAAAAAGAAAACTTCAGAAAATTTCTAGAAACAAATCTCTTAATTGAGAAAACAATACTTGATTTTTTAACAATATTAAGGGTAATGAATCAGACCACAAAATAAAAAAGACGGACAATGGATTGAAACGATTTATTAAAGCAAGAACTATGTAATTTGCAATCATTTTTCAAAATTAAAGGATAATAAGATATTTTATAAAAAATCGAAAACTGGGCCAGTCTTTTAATATGAAATTTGAATAAATCTCAATATGTTAGTTTCTCAAGGATATTTCTCCTTTCCAGGGAATTAATTTATACGATACAAGAATAAAACTCCCGTAGGAAATCAAGTATTTGAGAATGGTTTACGATACGAATTTGCTATTTATGCATCATCGCAATTTTCTCAAAAGTAAAATTGAACAAATTACTTAAAAATTGGGCTTACGGGACCTATTTAGGGAGTTTTTATAAAGACTGTAAAAGCAATTCTAAAAATCCTATTTGAAGAAATTACTATGTTTGGTTCGGAAGTTCGGTTTATGTGGCAAGTAAAACAGAGAAAGAAACGTCTTCAGGCTCAACGACTCTGTTTGCTGGCATTAATTAAAGCTTATATAAGAGTCTCAATGGAGGCAATTCAAGTTGTGTGTGCCTCTCAATCAACTTATTCATAGAAAAATTTTATTCATCGGCACAATAAGGTTTCCAAAAGAAAAAGAATTTCAAATAATGTGATAAATTTCAACTGTGAAAAATATATTATTCTTTGGAAAGCTCAGGTAATTCCATGAAAGTGTTTTGATACCATCATGCAAGCAGAACACTGTGTTTATATTGATGGCTCAAAGTTAAAGAATAAGGTAGGAGGAGGCTGCTCTAGGTATTTCAATGGTGTTGGGTAAGATCATGAAATATTTAGACTGGGAGCTGGGTCAACTATTTTTATGGCTGAAGGTTGGACCTGTTTCTAGAGCAGTGAAATTTGCCAATGCAAAAAGACTGGCGAAGGTATATATTATTACTGATTCTTAATTGACTTCACTGTCACTAGAGTCAACTCGAGAAATAAGAGAATTTCTTTTAGATATGGAAGATAAAATTGTAGATTTTGACCTTGATATTAGCTTGGTACGGATAAAACTACATCATCGTTATTTTAGAAATGAAAAAGCCGATTATCTGGCACACACACAAAAAAAAGAAGCAAGAGATACATGTTCTAATAAATCTAAAGTAACGCTGGGAACAGAAGCATAAAAAAGATTCTGGATGCATGTCAAATTTGCTAGGATAGTTCGAATATTGGTGTAAAAACAAAGGAATTTCCCCCCAAAGTTAAATTAAATCTCATAGAAGAGGATTTCTTTTTAAATCAAGTTTATACTGGCTTTGGTATATTAAGGACTGATCAACATAGGTTCTTCGGAAAGGAACTACTTAGTCAGTGTGGAACTTCAGGTGGAACTGTTAATCACATAGTAAAAGATTGCTCTAAATAGGATAATTTGAGGATTGACTGGCAACAATACAGTTTGAAAAATTTTAGCATCACTTGGAAATCATATCAATATTATTGCTCAATTTTTACTAATTGAAATTATGTTACTTTATTGTATACTTTTGTTTTTGCATAACTATTGTGTCATTAATGAGTATTATTACTATAGCTTTTATATTTGTTTAATTGAGTATTTCCAGGAGGATAGGGTAGGTTTTATGTTGAAAATGATGATGTGATTAGTTTGATGACTGCTGTTCGGCTTGGGACATTTGGCGCGTTCTCCTAAAGAGGTTTTGAATTTGTGTCGGTTTGCGATTTTCGAAATCGACAAGCGTCATTTGAATCTTTACTGGGCGAGGTTGCTTTGTGGCGACGTTCTCAAGTATTCTCGTTTAGTTTTTGATTTTTTTTTGGAGTTCGCTTATCATAACCTGAATAATCAGCAATTCGTTCTCTGGTATAATTTTTATTAAATTAGAAATAATCTTAAAAAATTTTTTTTATTAGATAAATATTTATGTTTTGTTTTAAAAAAATGTTGTTGAAGATGTTTGATTTTTCAATTCTTTAATATATAATGTTACCGTTAATGTGTTGATAGATAGTGTTTGATTTTTCAATTCTTTAATATATAATGTTATCGGCAAAGTATGAAACACTGGCATTCTATATAATGCCGGATGTTTTTAGGCAAAATGTACTATATGAGAATTATTACATACTTTCCTTAGGCATAATACCTTGACACTCTGCAGAAGAACAATGTCCTTTAGGCAATGAAAAAAGGCCCTGATAAGGCTACTATATAAATGGTTTGCTTTCCTCAAAAATACAATTGCTATCTGAAAAAATAACGAGAATGTCATTAAAAAACTAAAAAAATGAAAGTTGCAAAAACAATTTATGCCTTTCTTACCAAGGAAAATAGCATTTTTATTAAAAATAATGAAAATTAATTCTATTTATTACAACATGGTAAGCTTGAATAACATTTTAAATTACATTTTTCATGTATAGACATTTCATATTTTGGCACTGTTTTATCTTTGGCCGCTTTCATTGAACTGAACAATTGCAACTGGCCTGAGAGGAATTTCTTGGTCGAGTATCTTCAATCCTAAGGAAGTTCTTAGGGCGTAAAGTGAATTGTGATCTCGCATATACCTGTTTTGAAATTTTCCCCAAAAATTCTAAGTTGGTCGAAAGCATTCTCCGTCGCTCTCATTATAACTGCTAATATATTGAGGGAATCACCTCGCCCTTTGTTGACATCAGGAATAGAAACTCGCTCTGTAATGCGCGTTCAATTCATGTTCTTTTGCAAAGTAATATTCCAAATGAATCGGAGATGTATTTCATGCTTTGCCGGTTTCTTATTTGGCATTCTATAGAATGCCTAGGTAATGTGTAAAATACGAATTGATTCATACAATGCCAGCTAGTTTTAATCATTACATACCATTTCTAGGCATTCTGTAGAATGCCGGATTTTATACTTTGCCCGTAACAATAAATTAGTATATATTTTTTTCTAATTACTCAAGGACCTTGGTTATAATTAGGGCCTTGTAAAAATGCCTTGTTTCTGAGTAACTGACCTACCTTTAATATAGGATATTTAGAGATACTCTGTATTGTTGAGAAAGATGTAGCAGAGTAATAATAGACACTCATATTTAAAAAAAGAACTGTTAACATTCGATAAAAATGTTTTTATTGGAATACATATTTAACTGTAATGTATTATCGAGATATGTATTCTATTCATAACAAATCAACTGTTTGACATAAACGCCTATCACTCTAATTCAAAGCAATAAAAAATGTGTAATTTTATTAGAATAGTAAATTCTTTGATTTGTGACTACGATTAACTGGCTTGCAAACTCACAGTTTATTATAAATTATTCGAAGTATTAAATTTAATTAATCATCGAAGTTTTCTTTATGAGAGTATTCTTCATGTAATTACTCATCGCCATCTCTAACGATGGCGAAATTTAAATATATCTCCATCGATGTGGAATCTCAAGTTTTGGTATGTCACTATTCAGTTTTTTTTTATGTGTGTGAATTAGGCGAAATATGAATAAAAACTAATTATAAGACTGTAAATTTCACCTTTTATTTGCGTTTTTATACCGGATTGTAGCAAATACTAATGAACTGAAGTCTGCAATTTTTATCATTTTATATTCTCACTTCACAGGGCAGTCGGAAATTATTTTGATTTTCTTTTAGCATTTTAAAATTTCACAGTATATTTTCACATTATATAATGAGAAGTTCTCGCCTCAGTGAAACAACAATAACAGAGAGAGATTTTATACATTGGAGGGAAAGGCGAAAGAATGACAATTAACTTAAGATTTCAAATTACACATTTTTTATGTTGAATTGTAGCCATGGCTAATGAGCTGAAATCTGTTCATTCACGTCATTCTCTCTACCTTAGGGGATTATTTCTAATATTTTCATTTTGTATTTTGTTTTATAATTTTTTCTTTGAGTAGATCATTTCCAATCGATTTTAGTGATAATGATAAGGATCTGAATTTTTATGAAGGTTATAAATTGAGAAGATCATACTGCAAGGAAACTGAACTTTTAAAGATACTGCATATTTTATAAAGTATAATATTTGTATTTCATAAGCATTTTCTCAACATGCATAATATTTTCTACTACAACTTTCGTTAATTTATATGAGACAACCATTCGAGTTATTAATAGGAGACTAGCAAATCGAGACTGGCACACTTTCTAAAAGTTTTAAAAAAGGCACGCGTTTAGTACAATACATCGTCCCGTACTCTGTGTCTATAAACATTTACCTTCCTGAATAGTTGAATGAGTATGAGACAGTGAAAACCATTTAGAACCAGGTTAGTCTTACAAGACTTTTTTTTTTCAACTGCTTTTTGGTTGAAAGTCTTTTTCGACACCACTTTTATCTGCCCCTAAAGATGCGAATTTAAATTTAGAAAATTATTACGGAATGATAATTTTCTAAATAAGAAAAAAGCTAGCTTTCCAATTTTAATTAAATTTGTTCAGTTACGATGATTGGTTGCGGGATTTTTTCGTATTAAGACATTTCCGTGCGAGTCATAAAAGTTCAAAAATTTATCTGTAGCTCATTGGGGGGAAAAAAAAAAAGACCATAGAATAATTAGTTACGGTTTTGTTAAATGTATCAATTGTCGGCAAGAATTTTTAGCAAAAAATGTATTAGTATTTTAACCAAATCTTGATGTTTTAAACCTAAGGAAAATGCTTTTTTAAAAATTAGTAAACTTTTCATTTTCTTTAAAAATACACTCGTAAATAAATTGAGAATATTTAGAAGTCGTAGCAGCTTTCTGAATCATTCATTCTCAGTCAAAGTATGCCAAATACAATTTTGAAACGAAAATCAATAAACTATAAACATAAATCTCAAATGGTAAAATTCTGTTCTAAAAAATATACCTGCTTTAACATTGCAGCCATAGATGATACCAATGGGTTTAATACTGTTGAATCATTTAGATATATATTTCGGTTAATTAATAATACATAAATCTATAATAGAATTTAAAAGTTGATACATTTGTAATTAAAAGACAAATACATAAATAGTTTTACAATTTTCGGTAATTAAATAGAGGATTTAGATACACATTAAATAAATCAATAAGCCTAATATAGGTATAAAAATGTATGAAATCTCATACTTAAAAATCTAGACTTAACATTAATATTTATATAAGAAAATTATCTATTCATACTTTATAATAAACGGAAGATCTTGACTGAAAAGCGTATATGATATCTAAGATTTTATTTAATAAATTAAAAGAGAATTTAACATCTTAAAAATATAAAACCAATGAAAATTCTTAATTTCAACATAATTTACATTAAAAGCAACTTTATCTTTTTAATGTTAATATTTTTGGATGAAAGAGGGCTAAGAAGACAAAATTTTCTTGATTAAAAAAATTTAAATAAAAACGTTGAAAAATAGCTCTGAATTTCGCATTCCTCCTTTTAAAATATACCTGTACTAAATTTAATAACTTGTGTCCAGAAATCTATTTGGTTAAAATGGGCAGACAGAAGCAGACACAAATTTATTCTTAGTTAGAGAACCTTACTTTGTGAATTAAAATTTTTAGATTATTTTTTGATTATTCAACATTTTAGTTTTTGAAATTGTATTCATAATTATAGACAAAAACTTTGGGAGTTTTCTTAAAGCATTTCTTTTTGTGTTTTATTTGAAAGACATAATTTTCTTCAAACTGTTTTGGTTTTATTTTCTTAAAGCATTCCTTTTTGTGTTTTATTTGAAAGATATAATTTTCTTGAAACTGTTTTGGTTTTATTTTATGGCAGTTAAAATTAAAAGTCAAAACACTGCAGCAGAACCGAACTATTTTAAATAGAAGAAAAAGCAATAAAGAAAGCATTTTTTTCCCAATTTTATTAAACTTTTCTTATAATTAATGGTGCTTGGTAACATTTGCAAAGTATAGATTATTTGGGAATATTTTCCATATGAATTCTTTTGTATTTTGGTGTATTGTTACTAATTTAGTTTTGAAACACTATATTACATTGATTTTCCATTGATGCTGTAATTTTTGACAATAAATACATGGAAAGCATAGAAAAGATAATTATCGTAAGTATCAGGTTGTTCAAGTAAGTTGATTGAGGAAGAAGTACTTAAATAAGTTGTTGCTGATTGAAAGACAAATCGTAATAAAGACAGATTAACAAGAGCAGCATTAACAAGACTGACTAACATTGTTTTCTCAAACAAGGCAAATGTGAAATTCAGAGTGATTTTTTTGAAGTTTTAATTTAATTTTTTTAATCACTCACATCTTGTCTTTTTAAGGATAACTTTGTTTTTGAGCGTTAATATCTTTGGGTTACCTTAAAATTATATAAAGTATTGATATATAAATATAAAAGTTTATGCAAGACCTTTGAGTACGACGTTTAATGCTTCCTTTATTCTGTATTAAGCTTCTTGAGTGATTTACGTTAGTCTGAATCATTTATTTGAGTACCTCAAATTCTAAAGCAATGGATGCATTTGTCTTTTAATTAAAAGTTTATCAGCTGTTAAATTCTGTTATTGATTTGTGTGTTATTAATTAACTGAAATGTATATCTAAATGAATCCAATAATCTTAAAGCCATTGAAATCATCTGTGGTTACAATTGCTAAAATCGGGTATATTTTTTCGAATATAATTTTACCATTTTCGCTTTATGTTTACAGTTTTTCTGTCTAGAATTGTATTTGGCATACTTTGACTGTGAATGAACGATTAAGAGAGCTGCTAGGTTTTTGACTTTTAAATATTCTTTATTTATTTAAATGTGTATTTTGAAAGAAAAAATATGAAAAGTTTGCTAATTGTATAAAAGTATTTTCCTTATGTTTAAGCATCAAAATTTGGTTAAAATGTCTATAAATTTCCTCCAAAATTTCTTGCCAACAATTATTATGTTTAGTAAACAAACTAATTTTTCTCCAGCCCTTCATTTCAAGGAGCTTCAAATGATTTATTGGACTTTCATGATCCTTTTGAAAATACCCTATCCTTTTGGAAAAATCTATTTTTAGAGATCTCATTCTGATTTAAGAAACCACTATCTACTAAGGTGTATTAAAAAGAGAATGAGATAATTATTGTGAGAAATATTTTATTAGAAACGCTTATCATTGTGGTGCCATCTATTAGGTGAAAATGGCATGAGACTTCCTTTTCGCTGATTATGGAATATAAAATTGTTTAAAAACATGAATTTGCTTTTTTTTCGTAGTTAGTCGTTATTTCGAAAAGGCTATATGAACATATTTTAAAACATTAATAATTTTTTTCTAGTTAATATCAGTAACTGATTTTAAAAATGACATTTTTATGTTTTGAATTTCAGTTTGTTTTTGTGTAAACGTGATATAGAATATTTGAGGAATGGAACTACCCAAACTTCCATGTGATATTTTTTTTTTTGAAATCGACTGGATTGCCTTTTCTATTGTAAAATGACTATTTTTTTACAAAGGATTAATTTTTTAGAAGAGAACTGCAAGTTCTTAGCCACGATTATGTTATTGATCGCATTTTTGTTTTCAGTCTACTATCGGGAATTCTGCAATTTATTAGACAATCTGAGAAAACATTTTGTGTTGTCTGAATTTTTGTGTGTGTATACTATCTACGTTTATCGGCAGACATTCCTTGGGCGTCCCCCTCCTCCCTTTTTATTTATTTATTTTCTTTTGGTGTAGAAAAAAATACGCTCAATGAAATCATTTGCTTTGTTAATTATGTATGATCTCAAAATGAAAAAGAAATAACAGTATTCTCCCTCACACAAAAATATTTTAAAAGCATTTTAGTATTTCTTTTTACAGAGGAAAATATTTAGTTTACTTTCATCTGAAAAGCAATTTCCAGCATTTTAGATAATTTCACATTTTTAGCAAATATTCTTTAGGATAACTGACAGTTTTTGAAAATTAATTAAAAACCGTTGACTCTGAAATTTAAGAGTGCTTTCATATTTTACGTATTTACAAAGCATCTCTTATAAGAGGTATTATTATTTTATGGAGCAGTTTTCGTAAAATTTTTGCTGTTGGGTCCGATCTGTGTTACCCAAAACTGCATGTGGTATAAATTATTTATTTAAGTGCAGATTTATTTCATTTCATTGCATAAATGAGATAACTGTTCATTAGAATATGCATTGGAGTTTTTAGTTTTTTTGCTGGGTATAAAAAGTGGTTCTTCAAAATATAATTACAATAAAAAAATCTCAATAATCTATTATTTTATACTTAAGTGTTATTTTTTTATAAATAATACATACTTTTGTTTTTACCGTCGTTGCAATCGTGTTCGCGCTTTTGTAACGTTCATCTCTTTTGTTATATTTCGAAGAAAAATCCTTTATTATTTATTCTTTTCAAAAATATCCATTGATATAATAAGGTAGATTGACACGCTTCCGATACTGGCACATATATTTGCACGTAAACATTCTTAAGGAAAGACAGATTGTTCCCACGAACAAAAACAAAAGCCGCAGATGACATTCCGCTATGATATATGCCTTTTCCTTCCTGAATTATTCATGCTTTTTTCGCGACGCTCGTATTTCTTGTTTATTTCAATCTATCTCCTTTTGCGATCCCAAATTCCTCGTCGTTCCGTAGCTTTTCTTCCATGGTTTTTCAATTGACAAAATCTTAGCTTTTTCCGAAGTTCACCCCAGACCATTTTGATCTGTTAAAGAAAGCTCACACTCTCGCATGATTATAATAGCGGCTCGCCGCTAACTTGGAAGAAACAACTACTACCTACACGTCAGGGCATTTCTGGAACGCTTGGCATTCTGTTTCGGCCCCCAGGCTGTGCCCACTCAGAGCGTACTTACCCTGTTTTCGCATTTTTTTTTCTTTCGTTTTCTTTTTCTCCATCTCTTTTGCTCCGATTAACCACTTGTTTCTCCACCCTGCTTCGAGTCGCTTCAGCAGTTCATCTAGTGGCCGGTCTGGACGCTTGTTTGCGTTCGCCGTGTCACGGCGTATGGTCATTCAGTTACTGCAGGTACCGGCGTGCTTATTTTCGTTATTGTCGGTATGAATTGTGTCTTTTGAACGGTGGAATAACTGACAGTCAGTTTTCCCTCTTTGATAAAATTTATTGCTTCTTTTTGGTGAGGGTTGGAATTCCTGGTATCCCTGCTGTTGATTCAGTGTGTTGTGGATTAATTCGTGAAGATACTGGTGAAGGTAAGATCGTTTAGATATTTTCTTTCTAAAAGGGAATGCACTTTCTGGAGTTATTGTTTATTTCCGAATGAAATTAGTTTGCTTTGGCTGCAGTTTTTATACCATCTGAAGTTCTTCATATACTCGAAGTTGGATTGTTATTCCATTAGGAGGAAGCTTAATTTTTGTTCAGAAAATATGCTGCATCTTTTAAGGATTGATTCTATCCCTTCGCATAGGGAAAGTAACGGCTTGAAAGCAATAACACTGTGATAACTAATTTTTGTAAACAAATACATAAATGGAATCACCGTTGAATAATCGGTGTGATTTGAAAATTTTAGTTATAGTTATTTATTTTGGTGTAATTCAATTAAAACGGATGACTGGGTATCTTTTTTTAACTAAAAAAAGCTTGTCATTATATTTTTGTTGTTCACAAGCATAAGGCTTTAGTGCTCTTAATCGTATCTTTATTTTGGATGTGTACTTCAGATTTTCTGAGATATTAGTATTTTACCTATCGAATTAACAAGCTAATAAAAGTTTAAACACGATAATAGATCTTTCGTACTTCTTTTCATTAGTAAGCAAATATTATTTTCCTTATAATTAGATATTTCTTAACAAACTATCTTCTAAGATATTTATACATATTTTGATCATTAGCATTTGTTGGATTTGTATTTTAGTCAATCCGTATTTTCTGAAACTTTTCTTATAAATATTTCGAATTGTAAAAAAACGTATATCTATGCATTTTTGTGAAACAATAATAATAAAGAATAAATATAATGAATTTTAGACTTGCAAAATGCTTTTACTTCTTGCGTGTTTAAACACAAATTCTATTTTAAGAAAATCTTGCTGTTCAAGTTTCATTTTATGAACTGAGGAATAGAATTGTTTCGAAATAATAATATCACATTTTTTTAGAAACAACTAGATTGCTATATAAGACATTTTTGGCTGCAGTTTTATAGTATTCTTTATATATAGTGAGGAAAAAAAGTATTTGCATGCAAGTGATTTACTATTCTTCCATTTACTCATTTATTTAAATAAAAAGAAAATAAAAATAACTACCATTTTCCTTAATCAGTAATATTGCATATTTAAAAAAATAAAATATTTCCTCATGCCTAAAAAATATTTGCACACGAAGAATTGACTGTTAAAGAAGGCAATAAAAGTGAACATAATGCAAATATTTAGCATATCAGTCCCGCAGTACATTAGCTCCACATTTTAAAGTCCCGTAATATATTAACTGAAATTCTGGGGAGTTTTTGTTCTAATGGCGCCGAAAACGTGTGAACTGTCTGTTGCTACCCGTGAGAAGATTATAGTTCTTCACAATTCTGAATTAAGTTACCGAGGAATAAATAAAAAAATAATCAAACATTTCTGGTGTTCCTTATGTAATAAGAAGAAAAAAGAAACTGGTTCGACAATACATAAGCCACGAACTGGGAGTCCAAGGAAGCTAAATGCCAGGCAAAAGAGAGCCATCATAAAAGAATTTTCAAAAAACCCTTTTCTAAGTGCTCGAGAATTGCTTAAACGTCGGGAACAATAGTTACACCACAAACAATTTGAAATATTCTTCATGATGCAAATATTTGAGGAAGAGCTCCTTGAAATTTACTAGTGATACAAATAGGGTGAAAAGACTTGAATCTGCAAAAGCTTTTGTCAGCAAACATCTAGAGTTTTGGGAAACTGTTATTTTTTCCGATGAAATCAAGTTCAATATTTTTGGCTCAGGAGGTAAGAAAACTGTAGGGTGGAGGCGAAATTCTTCTCTCCAAAATTAAAAACTTGAAACTAACTGTAAAACATGGCGGTGGTCATATAATGATTTGGCTATGCATGTCTTCTCCTTTTTTTTTTTTTTTGGTGAAATGACCTTTATTGAAGGCAATATGAATGCTAAACAATATATTAATATATTACGGGATAATTTATCTAATAGTGCTCTGAAATTAAAAATTCCCAATTCATATTATTTCCTACAGGATAGCGATCCAAAGCACTTTGCATATATTACGAGGTTATGGCAGCTTTATAATTAAAAAAAAATCAATTGAAAACGCCACCACAATCGCCAGATGTCAATCCGATTGAAAATTTATGGCATATTTTGGATGTGAAAATAAGGAAAAGGAAAATTTCTAACAAATCAGAACTTAAGCAAGCTCTTACGGAAGAATGGCTACAAATCAGCTGTGAAACATGTCGCAAATTAATAGAATCAATGCCCAGACGATTACAAGCTGTAATTGAAGCAAAGGGCTTGCATACTAAATATTAGCACTGTTTTTAATTTATAAATAATTCCTCTATTTTTATTGCTAGTCTGCACATATTTTTTGGCAGTACAAATGCTACTTTTTTATGTTTTCACATTTTAAATATAATTAAGTCGGATATTAAATATGTTTATCTGTTTTGTAAAAGTGTTGGTATTTTTGATTTTTAGTTGCTTTTTATTTATATGTATGCTACAATAAATTTACCTGGTGTGCAAATACTTTTTTTGCTCACTGTATATATATACTGATGATAAAATAAAATCAGCTGGGGATATATATGTATTGAGGGCTTGTGTAATAATTTTTTTTCGAGCGAAAGGATAAGTGTTGTATCATATTTTATTCACATACATTTCAGTGGGTTATTTTATTTTATTTTTTTCTTTGCATCTTATTGGATTTCTTTTTTAATCTTCCATAGTAGATGAATTTTTTCTGTCAACTTTCCCATAATTTTGAAGTTTTAATTTAACCATATTTTTGTTTTGTCAATTTGGGTAAGCTTGTGTTAACTGAGTATATCGAGACGTTTTGAAGATATTTTATTTAAATCTTGAAGAAGTGCTTTTTTAAGCATCTACGTTTTTGCTGCTGTTTAATTTTTATCTAAATAGATCAGCATAGGATCTGTAGATAAAGTGATTTATCTATTAGAAATAGGATCAAAGTATTAAGTAACGCAAAATAGTTTTGTAAAAAATAGAAAGCGATAAGATGTTTTTTAATGGTAAATTCGTGTTATATAACTGAGCATTCTTTTCAATATTTTTTTTTTTCTGTTACTAGTTTTAGTTGTGATATTTTTAAAAACTGTTTTAGAGAAAATTGAAAATTTGCTTAGGTGAAAAATGAAATTTTAAGTATAGGAGAGTATCTTTTCTTCTTTCCTGTACTCTGTTTTATTATTAATAAATCTGTTTAAAATGAATGTGTTTAAATTTCTCAATCCGTAATTTTATTCCTAGTTAGTTATCCTTACTGAGAGATAATGTTTAAATGTTCGTTATTACATTCTGTTGCATTTGTCGGAAAGGCATGTAAATTTTCTGGACGAAATTTCAAATAAACATTTTTCTTCTTTCAGTTTATAAGAATTATGGATGAAGGTAATTCGTATTCGTAAAGAAGAAATATGACCACAACGAATATGCCTTTTATATGTGATTGGTGAACTTAGCCCATTCATAGATCTTATGCCAATAACCGTGACAATCCGAACGAAATCAAACCGATCTATAAAATATGTGACATTCAATATTATTGAAATTTGTGTGATTTTTTGGTATTCTACACATTTTTTAGGGCGTATATCATAGCTGAAATATTTTGGAAGAATAAAATGATTGCATTAAGTGTCTTAAAGATTTGCCGAGGGCTGGAAATCGTTTTAGATGTGTAATATAATCATCTTTGTTATTAAACAACACATCTTGCCTATTCATTAAAAAAAAAGGCTTCTGTATTATATAATCTCTACCAAAAATTATTCTGCTAAAAATATTCACTTGACATTAATGAAAAAGATTATGACAGTACGATTGATGTACTCGCAATTTACAAAGAAAATGAATAAAAAATTTATTTGACCTCATTCTTGTTATTATATACTTCTAATTACTTTTACTCAAAGTTTTAGATGGACCAAAGGTAAGAATAGATTCTGATTGAAAATGATTGTTTTCTTTATTCGTCGTTAAGCTAGTTAAAAAAAAATCTCTGAAGAATCGGAGCACCTGCCTTCCGGTTGAGAAATATTGACCTCTAAACGTGTATTCATTATAACAGTCAGTCTTGCTTCTGCTCTTAAAGCATTGCGATTTATTGAACGGGTTTTTTTATACAGTAGTTTCCGATAACGCGTACCTTTCCTTTATTTCAAACTAGCCGCCTTTGGCGACCAGCTGGTTCGCCATGAGTAAAGCGTTCTAAAATGTTCAATTTTTTATGTATTTATTAGCCTTGAAGTAATTCCGGGCATTGATTGACCTGAAATTAATATTTTCTTTAAGATGATGGACGGAAAGTTCTAAAAGTACACCTTTGCCAAATAATATTTTTTAATTTTATAATCAGTCAGTTTTAACCATCGGTTATGCTTCCAAAATATTAAAAAAAAATTCGATGATGTTGCCAAAATATTAAATATGTTTTTTTAAAGAAAGCGAGAAAGGGAAAAAAAGTATTAAATTAATGATACAGATATTGCAAACGATTACATAAATATGCCATTAAGTCGGGATTTCAATGCATATTTTGTCTAAATTCAATCGGGTTTACCGTAAATAAAAAAGATTTATTGAGTTAATGATATAGATATTGCAAACGATTGTAGAAACCTTTGCGTTGCATTTATTTTTTAAAGAAAATATCACATTTTATATATTTTTTATTTTATCCAGTCACGTGTTAAAAGTATCATTTCTTTATTTGATTTACGATGATTGTTTTTTTTTTTATTATTTCAACTTCCGTCATTGTTTTCTTTTATTTATTCAGTCACGTGCTCAAAAAATAATGGTCAAAATATTTCTTTAAAAATTCGTTAAAAATAGAGACTTAAGTTATACATTAAAACACTGATACCATTAGAAAGTTAATTTTTGTATCTTTAAATTGATGTAAAAATCCTGTTTTTGCCATAATATGTTCGGAAGTTATAGCGGAAAAACGTCGAAATTTCACTTAAATTTTAATTAATTCAAATTCTAATTAAAAATTCGAAAAAAGGGCTCCGAGGTGCACATTCCGGACCTCCAAGGTATACATGTACCAAATTTGGTAGTTGTAGGTCCAACGGTCTGGCCTGTAGAGCGCCAACACACACACACACACACGCACACACACACATTGAGCTTTATTATAAGTATAGATTTCCTTTGGGAGAAAAGGTCTACGATCCTCATATAGACTTTTTTTTAAATTATTTACTTTGTAAATTCGAAATTTTCGGATTTTTTTGATGTAGACATGATATCTATCTCAATTTTATTTAGAACATATACATGCTTTGTATAAATGAGTTATTTGAGATACTTTGCAAAAAAATTAAAAATAATGTATAATATTTTTATTATTGATAATCTAGGCAATTTCTAATTTTTACTAAGCAGAAATGCAGTTTTTGAATCAGAAATCCTTTTCAAAATCTTGTTCGTAAAGATTTCAGGAATAATTATTTAGCAGCTGGACAGCTTACCAAAACTTTTTTCATTTAATCAACCACTCTTTTCCTCTCATTCTTTAACCTTTCTCAACTCCAATACTATTAATGTGCATATTTCTCGATCTATTCATATAATTGAAATGTTCAGCCTACTACATCAAAATGTTTTTATTATCGTATGCTTTTTCGGTTATTGGTAAAGAAATGTAAGTCATGAAGAAAAAAGTTTGAAGTTTTTTTTTTTTTTTTTTTAAAGGATAACTTTGTGAAGTGATGAAATATTTTTTAATTCATTTTTAATAGTATCTCTTTGCTTCATTAATAAAATGTAATTAAGTACTTGTGTATGCATATATGTCTTAGTAATATTTTGAATCATGTTGGATTTTTGTGCCATTGTATTATAGAATTTTGAAATAAGTATACAATCAATACGTCTTTAGTTTCGATTTGTTTCATGTCCGTTAATACACTTATTTTAGCTGAAATATTATTGATTTATATCAGTTGGATTGCAATGCTTCTTTTAATCATATGAACTGATGTTGAAGTAGGAGTGCTGCACAAGTCTGATTTTTAAAGCCCAATTGGTTAAAGACTGAAATTTATTTTTTATTCTAATCCGAAATATTTTCACATTGGTTTCGCTTCCTTTATTCCAGCCGAAATCCATCTTTAAACTGATCCATTACAATTCTTGTATTAACTTTATATATATAATATAAATAGAGAAATAAAAGCGAATGGAATTCGTAAATCACTATTTGATTGCTATAGTTGTTGTATGAAAACTTTTAGTTTTGAAAAATATTTTCTGCAGTCTAAAATAACCTTCAAAATATTCCGCTCTCTGAAAGAAAATGCGTTCGAATTCTTAACTAATTTCCGGTTTAAATTGTTTCTTTTCGTCAAGATAATTTTACTAAACAAAAAAGTGGAATAGGATAAAACAGTTTACTGGCATTATTTTTATTGCTTATAAAACATCTCAAAAGGTCGGGGACATCTAGAAAAAAAATAGAAGTAAATTTGAATTCTATTTTTAAGAAATGAGATGTAATTATTGATTTATTCATTTCTTCTTATTGCTAACTCTGAAAAGCATTCAGTTAAAATAGAGCTGTTTTTAACTGAGTGATTCCTCCCTCCAACGAATTTTTCAGATTTTGAAATTGAAAATATCTTAATATCAATTGTCGCTGTACTTAATATCGGAATTCCATGATTCAAAATGAATGATTAAATGAAATTTTGTTTTTGTAAGCAAATCAACTGAATAAATAAATAACGATGGAAAATAATTATATTAAGGAAACTCGGATCGTCTAAATTGCATTTTTTTAGATAATTCTGCTTAGTTAATGATGGTCTTGATAACTTGATGACATCTTAAGGGAAATACAGAATCGAGACCCATTGATTTGGAAACATCCTTTTCAGGTTTGATATGGGATTTTTAAGGGAGAGTGACTGCTTACGTGTCATCTTTCTCATTCTACTCCTTTCCTTCATTTTTCAAACAGATTAAAACCGTTTCAAACTTTCCCTCATATAGCTTCTAAACATGTCATTAATCTAACCTAACTGTTGTATTCGACTGAGGTGTTCAAAAAACAATTTTTATAACTTAATAAGCCCTCTCTAATTTCAAAAAACCTGTGATTTATTGCTTTTTCTGTAGATATAAAAAGTTTCGTTTTTATTATAAATGTATAGATTGTAAATTTAAAACATAAGTTTATAAATTTTATTAGAGCGAAATTTTTTTTATTTCATTAGCAATGGATTTTACATGATTTTAATTTTTCTGTTTATGTTATATTACTTTGGGTTTTCGCGCGATTAAGACCTGGAATCTTGATGTGTACCGATGAGTCGCGTTTTTTAAAAAAATTATTCAAACGCGCTGTAGCCATGTTTGAGTAATACCTAATGGAACTTTGATACGCCTAATCCACATATAAAAATCTTTAAAAGACACGACATCTTTCATATAAGCTGAAAAGAATGGACGAGTAATACGTTTTTAAAATAATGTAAAAATAAGTAATTTGTAAACTGCAATTCAGGTCTTTCTGTACGGCTCTCGTAATGCGGATATCACATACGATGAGCGTGTTACATAATTTCTTTTCCTAGGAAGTGGTGCGTTTCCCTTTTCTGCAAAAGTGACCCTCGAAATTTTTCAGTTTGGATTTAGTTTGACCTTTTCGTACTAAATAAGTGTTGGACTGTAAGCTTTCGAACTGGTTTTTCTTACATCCGGTTTCACAGATGAGCTTTTTGGTTTTCTTTCCGATGTTATGTGATGTGATCTGACCTTGCCTAGTTTTTTTTCTTTTACAGATCTTTGTCCTTGTGCATTTTTTAATGTTTGTAATAGTTCACCATTTTGAAATGGCCTAGTAACTGCTTTCTTGTCTATTCTGGTTTATGTATTACTTTCATAAACCAACTGTTTAATAATTTCTTCGTGTCCTTTATGATAAATCAGGGAAATATTGTGAATTGTTTAAGCTTGAACTATCAAATATGAAATGTTTTTGATCTGCATCATTTTCTTGTTTGTATTGAAGGAGGCATAATCTGTTGATTCTGGTTTTCAAATGAAATCCTTAAAAATTAAATCAATTTTTGTGGGAAAATTTCAATAAAGACAATAGTCTAACAGATAAAAGTCTTTCTTTAGAAAGATTTTAATCGAATAAATTAATAAAGAAAGACTGGGTAATTGTTTCTTTTCCTTGAACATTTACTTGTACTACTGTTTATTTTCAAACAAAAAAATAAGCAAAATAAATAAATAAATAATGGAGAGGGTAGAAGAAATATTGCATCTGTTACGTACAACGATCTATAAGTATTCGATAATTTTTTTTCTTAGAGATTTGCACTGCTGAGACTTTTTTATCCTTTGTTAAATTGCATTGTTTTTGAATTTTTTGATAGATTTTCAATGTTAATAATTGTAAGCAATACAAGTTCAGTAACTAATCAATATGGGGGCAAAGAATTAATAGTCAGTTCATTTGATAATTTGATATCATAGCCATGTTAGAACTGAAGCGCTTGTCACCTTACTGCACGTTTTCTTACTATGTGCTGTGACTTGTTCCTTTTTTCCTTTGTAAGATACCCATAAGTTTTAAAAATTACATTGCCATTTTATGCACAGTACCTGAAATAGTATTTAATCTCTGTCTGGATTTAATCGTCTGTACTTTTTTTAATGCATAAATTCCTGCCATTTTATTTGTATTTTAGATGAAAAAGCTTTGTTGAATATTATAATAATTGTGATGAGTTAGTATGAAATATCTTATATGAAAGATTCAAAATCAAGTGCTCTTTTCTATTTACCAAAACATGTGACAAAGACTAATTATTTCCTGCAGATTTTATTTCATCTCATTCTTTCTGCACAAGGAAAACTGATGAAAAAGTGATATATATTTAAAAATTTTAATGACTATTAATTAACATCTAATACTTACTTAGATTCTACTATAAAGTTTAGGAAACACCATTCAAAGTGTGAATAAAATTAATTATGCTAGATTTTTGCTGATTTCCTCTATCTTATTAAATGAATGATTTCTGCATATAGAAATTTGGGACGGCAGAGCTAAACGCATTTTGTTTTGCATCGGTTTTGATATTTAAGTTATAATCTAAATTAGGCTTTGTTTGTTTCTCTCCAGAATATTTCTTAATTTTACTTTGAAGTAATATCAGAGGATATGATAATTCTACTTTCAGAGTATGCAATTATAATAGTGTAGTTTCATGGAAAAAATAATAACTATGCAATATGAGATTAAAGGGAAGAACAAATATATATTTTTAATTGAATATTTTTACTTTATAACTTTAGTAATAGAGGTTTCTTTATGGAATGTCACAACTTATTTATAGAATTTAAAAACAATATCTACATTTCATGTTCTGTCATTTTCATAGAGTTGAATGGTATGGTATAGAACGTTATCATCAACTTTTATTGTTATTTCTTTTCGAACGGAAGTTGATGTCTGTAGGCGACCATCAAACGTTTTGTAGGGGTCGACCTAAAGGGTTATGTTTTTTCAGCTTTTGAACCAATTCCAATCCGCCACGACAGCGGAAGCCGAAGTAAATTTACTGGTGTCCAGTAGGGTGCTATTTTGCTTATGCACCATGGATTGTTATTTTTAGTTGTTATTGTAACTTGATGTTTCAGCTGGTTGTGAAAACAGTATTCGTTACTGCTTTAAAAATTAGTAAATGGTATGTCTTGAATGAATGACCGTTAAAGCTTCTGGAATATTCAAAGGAACATATTCTTCTGGAATCTTTGGAATTATCATCTCAGAATAAAATCTGTGGTAAATTTATTTAAATACTTGTTTTTCATTAATGAAAAATGAAATTTGCAGTCAATTAAGTGCATCAAGGTGAAATTAGACAATTGTGTATAGAAACCACTTATGGATAAAAAGTTTCAAAAATTTTGGAACACGAAAGAAAAAGCTTGTTATTAAATCAAACTATACTGGACTAACATTATTATGCGATATAAAAAGGAAGATTGCAAGACTTTACTGGATTTTCTGTACTGAAGATAAATCTGAATGAAGAAGTAATGTTTGGAAACATCAGAAGATGCTAATTTACCTTAAAAGAACCTATATTATCTGTTAACATAAACAGATCAGGTTTCTATGCAAAATGAATGGGCTGATAAATTTCATCGAAAAAGTGTTGTTATCGATTCCATTGTTGGGAATTTAGATTATCGGATTATAATTTACAAATAGTTTAAAGGAACGAAAATGACTTTTGGAAAAAAAAAAAGTTTCTAATCTGTTGTCCGAAGCATCACAGTAGGATTATATTTTAAACTTGATTCGGCTGTCTTTATTTGTTCGGTTTCAGAATTTTCCCTCTATGTATTTAGTACTTATAACGCACGCAAAAAAATATGCCTGTAATTACCACGCGTAATTATATATCCATTAATTTAAACATTTTAAAAAATATGTGTGAGTAAATTCATTGGTCGATGATTAGTTTTTTTTCCTTCTATAGTGGCTCTTTGAAATCAGTAAATTATTATATATACATGACGTCGTTTAGTTATGTTCCAAGAATTAATTTCTGAATCTTTAAATTTCTGAACCTTCAAAGATAGATATGTTGCTCCGAATGAGAAAAATGCCTCTAAATGGTGTAGGAAGTTTTATCCAATCAATAAATGCACCATAGTAAAAATTACTATGCCTTAAATTTTGTAATCCTGATATTTGTTATATTTAGTGATACTATCAAACTGAATTAGGAAGCTTTGATTATTTTAGGAGAATATACGGGTGCTTCAGCGAAACGCTGTGTTTTGATTGGCAATTCTTCCTACAGGCAGTCTTTATGTGGTATAAAATAGGGATATTCAAAGCTTCACAATTCAATCGATTTTGACCAGAGAAGAATGGAACTTTTTCTCTAAAACTGTAAGGAATTTAAAAATATTTTACTTAATAGGGTTGGTGGATGTAATAAAAATTTAGATTTCATGATTTTTTCAATAATTTAATTATTGACTCAAGCAGTATAAAATATAATTTTTTATGTCAGTAAGAACATTTTTGAAACTGGAAGTAATTACCCACTTTTAATGATTTCGAAATGTATTACCTGATTACACTGGGCACTCGGTATATAACAGTGTGTGTTTTGTAAAGGTTAATGATAATAACATCATTTTGCTTTTTGTAGAAGTAATTTCTTTTTGAATATGCTTTATTAACTTTGAACCAAATAAAATATATGCAAGTGTAATTAGAATGAGATGTAATATTGTACTGTTAAGCTGCACTCGTGAATGTCTTGTTTATGTGTTTGTTCAGTGTGTGAATGTGATTATTAAAGAAATGTTCCTGAAAATAAGTCTTGTTGCTTCCTGCTCAGATCATTATAACCTACATTCCACCACATTATTTAAATTAATTGTCGAAGCAGTTAAACAGAAATTTTCGTGGCATTGAAATTGAAATTATTATAAACTGCCTTTTTGTAACTAAGAAATAATAAGGAGGAAGGAGGCATATTTCACTAATATATTTATAGTCGTTTGCCCTGATAGCAACGACTAGCTATAGTTTATCCTGATTTCTTATATTTTTAATATTTTCCTACCAATGGTGAATAGTCTGTTAAATATTATAACACAACAGGGATGTTTACATTTTAAAAAATGTTGTTCAATTAATGTTTAAAATGAAAAGACTATTTTTTTAAAATGTTCGATCTGATAACCACATTTTCTGGTCTGTACGTTTGTATCCTGATTTCGTGATTCGTTTTTCGTTAGATTTTCTGCGATTTTGATTTTTGTTCCTCTTCTATTACATTCCAGAGTTCATCAATTGTGGCAGGTTTGCGATTAGAAAGAGCTCTTTTTAACATACCAAAGGCACAATAATCCATAAATGAAATTTCAAGGATTTCGTAGGAATATATTGAAAAGTTGTATCTGCAATCCTATATCAATTTTTCAAGGAATGTAGTGGTACTGTTTGAGATATGATTTTTAGTTTTACCTTGAAGAAGTTTCATTCTTTGGAAGTCATTAGATTCTTCATTTTTTTCAATTCATTTGAATTCTTTGGAGTTCACTCATTTCTTTTCTAAATATTGGAAAACTTTCTCTTGATAGTATATTGAGTTGATTTTAACAATTTTCCATTCTTGTTATTTTTAATTTGCCATAATAGGAAAACAATAATCAAAAACCACTTACTGAAATTTTTTTTTGGATTAACGTTTTGCCCTTCATTTTGGATAGTAAATGTATACCCATTTTTGTTGCAGTCATTTAATTAAAACTAGTTTCATCAAGGATCGCGTTTATTTCCATTTATCTCATGTTAAATTGTTTTCATACAAAGTTCTGCAAATTGTTCTGCATTCAACCAAATACCTCAGTTTAAAAGCTGGTGAAGATAACATTTTTAAAACTTTTTTTTCAGTTATAAATTTTGGTTTATTATTTTATTTATTGTTACTGCAGATGTATTTAAAGACTTTGATATTTGCCGGATTTTCTCTTGTTAGAAATATTTAGAATAGAAATATTTTAAATAATATGTACCTTTCTCGGTTATATGTTTGGAATCTTCTTTCATGTAGAAGTAATAATTAACATTTTTCTCATTCTGATTAATAATGCTACTTGTTTTGCACTTAGAAATTTTAATACTATGCATTTCAAAACGTTTTTGATTTATGGAATAGGAATTTGGAAAGGGAAAACATAGCCTTCAATCTACAGCTTATTTACAGGTACACATTTTTAAAGTAGAATAAATTGAAAAAGCAGCATTTTCTCGTTTCAAATAATAAACTGTTCTCT
The DNA here is from genome assembly GCA_026543055.1 of Argiope trifasciata. NCBI lineage: Eukaryota > Metazoa > Arthropoda > Arachnida > Araneae > Araneidae > Argiope > Argiope trifasciata. The sequence continues at coordinate 8,462,456 of JAPMOQ010058975.1, forward strand.
CAAAATTAAATTTCGACTTCATATTTTGTAAAGCGTTGGCGAAATTTTCCACATCTCTAAGTTATTTTTATTCATATAACATATATTTTCGTGGAAGTAAGTATTTTTTATTTCCTTTTTAGTGGGAGATATTTTTTGTCGCTTTTGTCTAGACTTCCAATTTGATAAAGACTTCCCTAGTGAATTAGCATTTCGCCTTTTGTTGCAGATTTTGGATAAAAATTATAATGATTTCTAAAATGATTGTACATGTGGTAATTTATATTATTTGAAGTGTATTACTACCCCCCCCCTTTAGGATCTCGTTTTTTTGTTCGAATCCAAAGAGAGAAAAATAATTTCAACTTTTTTTTTTATAACTAATCTATTTGAATATTTCAGTAAAATATAAATACTTTGTTTTTTTCATGATTATATGACCTTTTATTTTATGACTATATATAATTTTTTGTGTCGTCGTTACATTGTTTCCATTTGCTTTTATTTTACTAATTTAGTGATCTGAGCTGTATCATTAATATAAATATTATTAAATAATTTTTTTCATTTTTTTCCGAATGGGATCGAGTTATTATTCTTTAATATAGTGAGTATTATGGTCCACAGTGAATAACTCCGCGCGATCCATCAGATTACTACTACCACTTTAATAATGGTAGTTTATATTCTGAAATTTCTTGGTATACATAATTAATAATGAACATTACTGACCGTTTGCTCATTTTATACAGACGCACCATTTCTCCAAATAATAGCAGCTAATATTTGTAGAGCTCTTACTGAAATGATACTCAGATTTAAAATTGGAGGATAATTGAAATTAAATATTATTAAATTTGAAGGCAAAATTATATAATAATGGAATGCCTGAATTTCACAAATATATGGGTTTGAAGACACTCGGGAATTGGATATGTAATAATTGAAGATGGGAAAGAAAGTTTCACTTTTTTCGCCATTTTCTTCTCTAATGTTTTAAGGTTGAAACTGTAAGAATGGGGGGGGGGGGGAATGGAAGAGATATCAATGGGTGAGAGCTCTCCAACAACTTCTAAGTCAGTGGTTGAAAATTATTTTTCTTCTCGTGTCTTTTAAGTCTTTTTTAGTCATCAAAAAGATTTAATACAAAATTTTTTCTTGTTTTGTTGATGAATAATTTATCTAATTCAGATTATCTTTAATCGTTCTGGGTTTTTGAGCAAATAAAAATTCTACCTTCCCTTTCAATATTCTTACTTTTTTGAGCTGGATTGATCATTTAGTAATTCGAACAAAATGTTCACCCTCTTTACTAAATATTTCTTGTCCAAATTCTGTAAAAACTCGTTACTTAACAATCACTACCCTCTGTCCCAATTTTCTAAACTTTATGATATGAAGAAAATAAATTGAATTTTCTGCAACTAATAAAAAATAGCGTATTTTCCATGTCTGATGTGTATATGAGAGAGCATGTTCATGTCCAATGGGAGGGGACGTAGCTAATCGTAATTGGTTGTAAAAAATTAACTTCTGAAAACTCAAATCGGCGGTGTTGTTTATTAAGTAATGAATATCTCTAGTTATCGTATTAACAAGATAGCATTTGTAGAGTTTTATGTATATATGTTGTAAAAAGATTCAGTTGTATAGTGGCATTTTTAAAGGCGGATGACATTTAATGGAGGTCATTTCAGTCCAAGAATAAGTATATTTAAAGCCTGACATACTTATTTTAATTGAAGCAGATTGTTATAAGTATTTAGAGATGTTTAGATATTTACAATTCATTATCATTAGAGAAAAATACGGTGCTCGGTGGTAAAAACCTAAAAACGCAGTTGGTAGGCGGTCTAATCTTCTTTCAGTTCAAAAACAAAATAATTGTTAGATCAACAATTTAATGAACAGTTCTGCCAGTCTAGGTTATATTTATTAAATTTTGAGAAGCATAAGAAAAACACAGACTGCGTAATTGAAAAGTCAGCTATTTTTTGAACTGTGAGAAAAAGAAAGTTAAATTTATCGTACAGGCATACATGCCTTTTTTTTTTTTTTTTAACGAAGGGTGGTTTTGGTTCTAAGCACTGGGCTAGATAAATATCTGCAGAAATTTACCACTTGTGTCATGACAACCATTGCAATAAATATTATTTTTATACGGATCTACTTAAAATATGTTATTTAATATAAAGAATGTTCGTGAAATAACTTTCCGTATTTTAGGGCATCTACCGTTAACACTAATAAACGGAATGAAACCATATTTCATATGTAGATTGTATTAGGAAAAAAAGGAATTCAATTTTTCCTTGCTTTGTATGAAAATGCGTTTTTCGAGATGCCACTGTATTTCCTTTTTGGCGAAAGAATGGTAAATTCAATTACCACTTGCCGTTTTGAAACTTGAGATTGTTCGTTTGTGCGTTTTGAAGACATATTAAAAAAACTATCTGTATTTGATTTATTTTACTTTATTAAATCATTGAAAAATTAATGCTTTAAGTTTTCATTAATTTCTTGAAAAACCGATCCAAAACATTTAACTGCATTGAAATTGAAAAATAAACGTTCAAGAGAATTCGGAGTAGTTTCATTCAGGAAAATTAAAAGTTGTTTAAATAGATTTTAGTGAGCTAAGTTCTAAGAAATGCACTCCAAATGTTTGAAAAGTAAGATCCCGCAAGTTCAAATAACTGAATACGAGTTAAAAGAGAATGACATTTATGATATGCAATAAAAAATACAAGTCATGCTGTTATAAATTTTTAAACAAACTAAAATAAAATTACCTTATCCATCTTTGTTGTTCTTCCTTGTCACATATTTTTATCAGGAAAAGAGTAAAAGTGGCTTTATTTCGCTTACTTGTGTCCGTTGCGCATAATGCATTTTTCACCTTAGCGTTCTTAAGCGTGTGCGGAAAGAAATGAATTTTGAACAAAAAGAAGGGAAAAAAAATTAACATTTAAGTGATAAAATTCACTGCGTTTATCGGGTTCATCTTTCTTTCAAAATGAAGACATTCGTCATTTTTTGAAACAGAAGAGTTTGTGCCGTGACACGCTTAAATATTATGGATATTTTTTATTTATTATTTTTATTTGGATGTGTATTGCATTAAGGAGAAATGTCTTAAATTGGATATATCCACCAATTGGATGGTTAAAGTCAAGAGTTTAGAGAAATAAAGATAAAATATTTAAAAAAAGAATAAAAAACAAAATAAATAAAAAATAAATAAATTGCTGTTTATATCTGGAATCGAAATATCTGATATGAAGTTAATTAAAAATGATATATGAGTTCTGAATATCACAGAAATTCTAAGAAGATTATTTATTTCTTTAGATCAAGCGCTTTCCTCTTTATAAGGCTTTAATTTTGAAAAATAAGCTGTTACTTTCTCTTATTCATGTTATTGAATTTTTAGTCGGGCGCTCTACCTGAAGCTATTATAATAAAGTACGGAAAATGACCCTATTACATCAGTGTTTTGACAAATTGTGCCAATATAGGCTGTTGGAGTATATCAGTAATGGCTGATATACTCCAGTAAGTTGGCTGTTGGAGAACTTCAGAACAGTAAACCGGTAACCATTCTGCATATGCGTTGCATTATTATCAGGTTATCGTTTCTCAAATTTCTAAACTGAAATTAAATCGAAGGTGCTATAATTTGATTTAAAAAAAATACATACTATCTACAAACACCTCATATATTCTACTGATTTTTAATTTAATTTGAATTTAAATTAGTATTACAGTATATTCCAGAAATAGATGGTGTTATTTAATTAGAAAAAAAAAAAAACAGTGAAGAGATTAGTAGTTTATACAACCTCAATGATCACCAACATATCTATATTTCATCCCCCAAAGGTGCTATAATACCTTCAGCTCTATAATATATTTCCATGATTGATGCTAAAAACTGCAGTGGAGTCCATATTGATAATTACTGATGTGATGATCTATTTACTCAAAATTTTTGAAGAAGCAACTCTTTAAATACTGTCAGAACAGAAGGATTGTGTGTTCAAGACCGGATTCCACCGAAGATCTGTTGTGTACTTGTAAGTTTGCCTGTTGCACTTTAAATTTGTCTTGAAAATTTTTCTTCAGGTATAGTATGGATGTTTGATGATGGTTAGACGGCTCGGATGTCATCCTCATTTATGATTATGCTTCAAAATGACGAAATTCTAATACAAATGGCCATTGTGTGATTTTAAAATGTGTCATTAATAAAACTAAATATGCCTATTATATAGTATTTGATCGGAACAGAATTTTAGATCAGAATTACCGAAAGGAAAATCCGTTTTTTAATTACCCTTTAACAATTTATTGAGGGTATCATCATTTTCTGTCTTCTTGGTTGCATACTTTATATAAAAAATAGAAGTTAAAATGACAACCTTTAAATATTTTCCCCATTATTTGTGAAGGTGATAAGACGCTGCGGTTCTTGTGGTTAACCGCAGTGTTAAATTTTAAGTGGATAAATAGATGCGGGCGTTTATTGTCTTTATCTATCTACTGTTATTTTGGAATTCCATTTATGAACATTTTTTGACACTTTTTTTTGTTTGTAGAATGTTGTTTTTGATTGGTTTTTCTAAGTAGTAGAAATAAATGTTTTAATGAAACCTGTTTTGCTTTGTTTTGGATTCGGTGCATACATGCCTCAATGTGTTCAGTACTGGTACATTGCTGCCTATCCTAAATAAGAATCTTACACTAAGAAAATTTCGCAAACTCACTCACTGACGGAATTTAAGCAAATGACGGGCTTTAAAAACTACTTATTTTCCAATAATTCATCACAGTAAAACATTGGCATAGTAGTGGGAAAAATCTTTATAATAAATTGATCAAAAAAGTTTTTGATTAAAGGTATTTTGCTTCATTTCTATAATTCATTGTCATTTCTTATTCCTGTTACAATCTACAGGAAAAGATGAAGAATTTTATACTGATCATCCTGTTTTAATTTTTGAATGTATAAAAAAAGATGCATTTGGAAATTTTTCATCATTGGATATCATCGCATCTAAGTAAGCTTAGATGCGATGATAGCTTCTGTATTAATATTATTTGCCAGTGATTCATTTATTATTTTATATTAAGATTCAATATGTTAAATTTACCGCCTAGAATCAAAAAACGATACCAGCTCCAGAAGAGTAATGAGTTAGTTAAACTTCCCTTCTCTATTTTTCTTTTCTTTGACCCGCTACCTCTTGACCTAAATTAATTTTCGTAACTCGTAATGATAAGCAGCAATGAAGATAGAAAGACTAAAATTTGATCTAATCAAATTGACCAAGTCCGTGGGAGTGGTCTTCCCAAAACTTTCTCGCATACTCACTAATGAAGGTATCATCTTTGAGAACGTCTTGTATGGCATTAGCGTGTAATAGTTAAGAAACATTAACCTTTGGCGTGAATTTAGGATTTTTTTTTTATTGAATCTGTCGTATGATCCACAGCAAAAGTTCGTTAAATCCATGGCACGTGGTTAATAGTATACGAAAATTGAATTTATGTTTTAGATGTATTTTTTCCCAGTAGATTGAAACAAAAATTTGGCATAGAACCACATTTGTCCTCACTAAATCACATATTAAATTTAAGGTATTTAAAGTCATTGCAGTTTTGAATTATCACATTTACATGCTTTTGAAACCACTGACAGACGGTCAACCACTTGAACCACTTGCTGAATTTCACTCAGAATTTGATGGATGTCTATAATTTAGTTGTTAAATTTGTGTACCGATTTTTGTTCATCTAGTTCTCTTTGTTTAGTAGTAATTTTATAATATTCGAGCAGCTGGTTAGATAGACTTCCTCTAAGTGGATTTTGCTTGAAATCTGATAAAGATCCGAGCATTTAGTGTAAAGACCGTGTACTGAATTTCACCCGTCTAGCTCAAATAATTTTTGACTTATCTTTTTTTATACAGGCATAATGTTAAAAATGTGTTTTTCGAACTCGGGAAGATCTTGAACGTGGAGATTCGTTAGAATATCTGTTCGAATTTTTTGGTGATTATAATATTTTATCTATACTTCGTATGTCAAATGGGGGGAAAACAAAAACAGCTTGGGGGCTCTTCATCTTATATATTGCATAGTTAGATTTAAATACACGTAAAAGCAACATATCACCGAAGGAATTATTAAAAAAATATGCTGTAAAAATCTATATGCATAAAACTGTTTTAAATATTTTGTGTAAAGTTTTTAAGCCATCATTTTATCAATTTTTACTCTTTGGAGATTTTTGTATTACGCGATGTGTTTGATGCGTTCTGGAGAAGCTGTAGAACTTCTTACTCCGAAAAGAAATTAAGTACAAAACTATTTATAAATGGAAATAAATACTAAATTCAGAACTTCAAGGGGCTCCATATTATAACAGGAATGTAAAAAGTTCACTTTTTTCCATCTTTTAAGTACTAGGATCAGATCGTCGTATATTTATATTTTTAAACTGAAAACCAATCATTCATAGCCTTTGTTATTCTAAACGAAGACCTCTTTCTCTTATAGTTTAGTTTAAGTGATCATTTCCAATTGCAAACCATAGTGATCTTTTGTTAGGATCTTGTATTCAGGACTGAAAGGTTCCAGGTTTGAAATCTGATATCACTCTAGAACCATCATCTACGCGGATGTGGTGTACATTAACTCAGTAAAGTAATTCGATGCTTAATTATTCACCTAATACAAATATATGTTTATTGCTCTGAAAAATAAATATATATGTTTTAAGAGTAATTTGTTAAAAAAAATTAATATACATCTTTTTACCATTTTGTAGGTTTTTTAACAATTAAATTTGAAAAATAAATAAATGAATCTTCGAAATGATGCACCATCTTGAATAGTGAATTAGAGGCACCATCCGAGTGTAAAGGGTTAATCCATCTGTTTGAGATGTTCTTCATTTGGGAGGCATTTAAAGTTAGGAGAAGAGGATGCTGTCTTCATCTTCAGGCTACTGTTAAAATTAAGAAGATCGTCCAAAATGACATTTTTATTGCTTCAAAGTGGTTACATGAATATAAATTCAATGTATCGGTGAAATATCGTCAATTTAATTATATTTTCATGTGGCATAGTTACATAAAAACATATGAAGTTCTTTGTGAATTCTTGACAATGTTAAAACAGTATATTTCCAAAGCAGAATGTTTTATCTAATAGATAGGTATAAAAAATGAGAAACAGAATGAGAATTTAGAAAGATATTTCGAACTTTTTTTGTTTGTATCTATAATAAAGAGCAGTCTCCGATTGCGCCCACCAAACGCATCATATTTCGACGTTTCTTTTATCCTAGGAGGGCGTTCATTCATAAAACAATCTACATGCACCTGAACCGGCTTCCGGTGAATGTCAATTGGATTTTCGTATGCAAGTCAGTTTCATACACCGGATTATATTTCAATGCATATCTGAATGATATCAGAATCCGCCTTGATCGAAGTACAGGTCATTCTTGTACAACCTCTTTGACAGCTTGCGTAGGTGTTTCTTTACTGAATAAGTATGATTGTAAATATCTGTTAGGTTTTTAATTTAAAAGGATTTGTCATAAGAAAATAAAATTTCTTTTCATTTACGCGCGAGATAATCTTTCTTTCAAAACTGTTTTTAAATGTGAATATAGGGTAAAATATTACTTATTGTATTCAACTACTGTAAATTTGCCGAAAAATACTTTTTTATGATGAATGCATTTCAAAAATATACCATAGAGCAAATAGTATAACCAAAGTTTTGATATAAGAATAGATTATAAAGGATTAAAGAGTAGAATTACAGTAATTTCATACTTCCATAATAATGTTTTGTGTTGATTGGTATACATATATACAGTTATATATGAAGTTTTGATCAGTTTTCCCCTTTGAACTTTTCCCTTAGACAAAATGTTAAGATTTAAGAAACATTGTGTTTTACTTTACGAAATTTAACTGTGATGTATATTTTGTAAAACAAATGGTTTGGAAAAAGTCAGTTTTTTGCCCATCGTCTAATCGTGGAAGAATAATTGAATCACTGTCCTGTTTTTATCGACATAAATAAAACATATTCTTTTATAGTTATTACGTGAAATAAACCGCAAAATGTTAGGCTGTGAAAGTTTCAGATTTGAATAGATAAACAATCCATTTAATCCACTAAAAAGACCGCATGACCACACAACAGAAATGTTTTAATTTTCTTTTTCAATCCTTTACCTATAGATTTGCTACTAATTGCACGGGTACTCGCATTATTTGATTTTACGAGGAATCTTTCGTAGTCTCCGCCTTTCTATTGTTTTAATGATATGAAGCGTGTGAGTCCGATTAAAAATTTGTGTTTTACGTTCATTCTCGAGTTGTTGATAACATGCGCGGTCGTCAACTCTTTCAGTCATGCGTGTCGACAGATATAAGGTCATGGCCAAGAATCTAGTTGTTTCTGAATCTGATAGGTTCTGTAGAGAGGAGGGCATCTTTTCTCATTTTGGGCGTCTCTTTCGTTTCGAGGAATTCCAGCCACAAATGTAATTTTAAGCTCTCTTTCTCACTTTTCGCTTTTATTCTTCTAGGTTAGAATTTTTTTTTTATCCCTTGGAGTTGATTGAAGAATCGCTTAACCGTGGCATGTAATATTAATCCATGATAGGATCAATTGATGCGATATCTAGGGTTATCACTGCAAGATTAGGAATTAGTCTTTCATTTTTTCGCACGTTTTAATTTTTTTTCCTTTTAATTCATTCGATTGTGTTTTCCAGCTGGTGTACGGAAAAATGTTGCAATTACTTTTGATGTTATAGTGACTGGACAACCGTAAATTTAATAGTAATCAATGTTTGTTACATAATATGAGACTTTTGACGATAATATATTTAGTGCACTTTTAATAATTATTTTAAATGCAGAGTTGTCATTTTATATATATATAAAATGCCGATCATTTAAGTATTGGAGGCGAAAAAATACATTTTCTGGCGATATATCCCGAATACAAATCCTTTCAAATTATTTGCCTTATTGGTCTGCATATGCGTGGTATTTTCTTGGACGCTATCATAAAGCGCATATATTTTTGAAATTTTTCTAGGTATAATAGCCGTATATATAAATGATGTATGTTAATTATATATTCATAACGTGATAGAATCATGGATTCTTTATTTACATCATTTTTAGTTTTAATGTTTTAGAATATTTTTATACAATAAAGCACATTTTTTGTGCCAATTTTCCATATGATGTAAATGGATTAATGAGATTTTTTACATACAGTTTGTTACTGCATACTTCAATACGAATGCATTGTTATTTTTATTTTCTTTTGCCATTGTAATGTGCTTCAATATTAATTCGACTTTTTTTTTAAAACTAATGTATTAAAATTTTATTTCATAACACTTACTTATGCTCTTATGATTTTTCCATCTTAATTATTATGCTTAATTCTTTAGCATGCACATTCAGTCTTTGAGAATCATATTTTTTTAAATTCTAATAATTTATTTTCTAAATCATTGAGTGAAATTTTATTTCACTTATTCCAATAATGGGATTCGACGTTTATACGAACACTATTCTCTTTAAGGAAAAAAAGAAGCCGCGATGTAATATTTCTCCTCTCTGAACTAAGAGAATTAACAAGCTTTAAATCAAAAACAATTTATGTCTGTTGTTGCAGTTTGAATTGACGCTTGATTAAAACTTGTCAAGTTGTTTCTTTAAATTTTTTGGTTTAATAGCAGTGTTATCCCTTATTAGATTCTTTGAATGTAACTTGAATTGATTTGTGGAAATATATAATTCTTGAATTTTTTATTATTATTGATTCTGCTTTTTATTTTAAGAGTTGAATTAAATCTTTGTTTAACTCATGAAATGTTCACTACTTCTTTGGTATGTGAATGTCAAATTCGTGTTTCATTGTCATGTTATTGAATAGCCATACAATTGTAAGCGACGATACATCTTAAATGTCGTACTTAGTGCCAGTCGAATGAGCAGGACCATCTGTTAGCCACTGAAAGTTTTTGATCCATGTGTCGAAAGAACAAAGGTGGCACATATATAATTTCTTTCTCTCTTTCTTTTTTTTTTTTTTTACCCGATGATAAATTGAAAGTTTTGAACTTGACATCCGAATTATTGTTAGTTCTGCTTGTCCTGAATTTCGAAATTCGACCGCAGCTTGAAAATTCTTAATTCATTTCATATTGAACTTACTAAAACAAAACTAAGTAAATTGAAGTAAATATATTGAGAATAAAATGCAATCCGTTGAGATTTTCCATTTAGGAAGAGTTAATTTTGTACAATTTTCTTCAAATGTTTATTTTGGCTATGTCAGTGACCTTTACTGGTAAGACTTGCTCGTAGGATTAGACGTTTGGTTGATGTATAATTCTGGGATTTCGTTTGGTTGATGCATAATTATGGACCATGCATCCACTTTTCCTTTATATTTTATATAGAATCTAAATTGACTGCTTGAAATTCATTTCGATAATATTAGAAAATGTCTCGTACACTTTTTCTCACTTTTCCCTTTTCCCATAATCGAATTTTACCCCATCGGCGTAAATCGTTTAGCTCTTTTGGCAATTTTATAACGTGTTTGCAGCTGCAGGCTGCATTAGCTGCCTTTAATCTGTCCGGCATACTTCTTTTTATGCTTCTAGAAGTGTTGACAGACGCGCCGCCCTGGCGCCCAGAAAGGGTCGGTCCGTGTTTGGCCGTTCCATTCCCTATGGTTGGAGGTTTCCTGCGATGGGATTTTTCATGAAAGCTGGAATTTTATCACTGCTCTTTTTTCTAAGCTGTGATGCGGTAGTACTTTCGGAGATTTTCCTATACAACTGTAATTATTTAGTTTCGTAGACTGTGAAATGATCCCTTTCTTTCCAAGAATTTCCTAAGAAATGAAATTAACACAGTATTTTGTCTTCTAAACTATAACAATAACTTTTTTTTTAGTCATTAACGTTGTTATTCTGTTAAAATATAAATTTCCTCTTTCATTTGAATTTCACACCTGTTACATTTCGGTGCTACAGACATAAATGATAGAAAAAACTACTTAATCATATGTTAAAAATAGTAAACATGAAAAGGATTTCAAGTAGTTGTTAGCAATGATTTTTTTTTCTTAAATCGAAACCTGGAGATCAAAATAATTTCATAAAGGCATGAGACTGCTTAAAATATTCTTAGTAAATCGAACTTCTAGTCACATTCATATTTTTAATTTGTAGTGAATTTATAGGATTTTTCTTTTATATTTATTGTAGTTTTTCTTGTACTATTGTTTTCAACTCCCTTGTTTTCACTTTTCATGATTTTGTTTTGATATCTGATTACACTAATAAAAACGTGTTTGAAAATAATTTTTATCATTTTATACTTTTTAATCTTTTACATATTTCCAGTTTGATTATTATAAATATGTGCACTCCTACGCAGTCATTTTTTTAAAAATTCTATTTGATGCTACTTTTTGAACGGAATTAAAATTTAATTAAAAATAACATATACTGGCAATTATTCTTTAAAAGTATAAAATATTATATTATCTTGGAAACACATAATTGAAACATAATTAAGAACTCATACATGCCTCTGATGGATAAATTCTGTATTAATAGTAAATCTTGAATTTGTCTCTGCGTATTTAAATAAACTTTTATACTGCGAAAGATATTTCAATAATTTTATTAACTTTCTTTTATATTATGTTATTTGTATTATTTCTTTTATATTAAAACAAACTGAAAAATTTAACAGTGACCAGAAAAATGACGGAGAACACGAGAGAAGCTACCTCGAAGCGGAATATGATTTAAAATTTAAAGAACTTCACGGAAAGATTGATTTTTTATGAAACAAAATTTCAACTGTCAAGATGTTATTGAACAAAGCTGTTTGCTTAAAAATGTAGTAAAGAAAATTTGTTTTTTTTTTGGGGCCCCCCCCCCCCCCCCCAAAAAAAAATGCTATTGATTCGAAAAAGTTCGAATCGAATTTCGAAACTTCAAATTTCCCAGTATGGTTCTATTGAAATTTACCCTGTACTAATTTTAAAATAGTCGTTACAATTTGTAATCCTTTTGCATTTTTTGTAGGCAAAATAAATATTTTGTCATATTCATTAAAATTTTTATCTTTTATTTAAAAAAAGTCATTAGAATGTTGAACGTCTTATTACATACTTGATTTCTGATCATTCAGAGAGAGTGTGGTGGGAAATTGAAAAAGAAGAGCAAGTTCTTTGTAAGATTACGCAAAATATAAACTTAAGGATTTATAATCTGATGATAGAAAAATATGTATGCTTAATAATAATATTTAGAATAATCCTTTCTTGCTGAAAACATGAGCAAAAAATTGTTTTTTTGTAACTTGGAGTGTTGTTATTCGTTAACAAAATTTTGCTGTTAAAATTGCCATCGGTTATCATTCGGCAAATAATGCCTCTATTCTTTGCTCATTGTTATTTTTTGCACGAGAACTCATTACTATTATTTGCGTTTTTTTTTTTTTTTTTTTTTTTTTTTTGTGTGTGTGTGTGTGTGTATATGTTTGAAACTTCTGAATATAATGTACATGAATATGAGAAATTAGAGTGTTGTATTCTTGTGTTACTAGAATTTTTTACTTTGTGATCTGATTTGTTTTCTCATGTCCATAAACTTACCATTTCAGGGCTGTTTTTTAAAATCCGTAGTAAGTGTTATGACAATTTCTATTAAAAATTAGCCCAATAACTGTTTGAAATAAAATTTTGTCTTATTTCGAATAAAAAATATAAATTACATATTTTATAAATCATGTAAACAGGGAGGGGTGTTTTGCTTTTGCATTTGTTTTCAACTCTTTGTAGTATCTTTTTTAGTTTCTTTTCTTTTCTTTTTTTCTAAATCTCTTTGCGTCTATATAGTTTTCTTGGGGAATGCAAGGCCATATGTTATCTGTGTCTAGGAGCACTTTGTACTCAAAGAGTTAATACTATTTCTAGTTCTTTTCCTTTCCCATGCTTTTAGTTTTATTAGTTTGTTGCGAAACGTGCCTGAAATTTAATTAATGAATTCCTTCATTCTTCTTGTCATCGTCACATGGGAAACAATTTTGCCGTAGTGCTTTCTACTGATGCTTTTCGGTGTGCAAAAAGTTTCGGAAGAGGAAATTTAAAAAAAAGTTCATTAATTAACTCTATTCACTTTTCTGCTGTAGATTTGCATCTTAACAAAAAATTGATAGTTGCATGATATTTATTGTAATCTTAAAATTTCAGTTTCCGAATGCTCAATCTTATTTTCAGTGAAGGATATTCTTAATACGAATATTGACATTAAATTACATGAAGCGAAATGAATGAAAAATATCTTTAAAATATCTAATTATGATAATTAGCAAATGTACTTAAATTTGCAAAAAAGTAATCAATACTAAAGTTTTTGGAACAATAACAATATTTAATTTTTATAACTGTGTCAATACAATTATTTAATTTTTAAGGGCATTGAGTACATGTAAATTAAATAAGTCACACAAATATTATATATTTCGTTGTGTTATTGTGAATTAAATTATTCACAATATTGAGTGTAAAGATTTGTTGAACATATGACATAATAGCTGATGAAAAAGTTAATGCATCTATTTGACCCAAAAATTTGCAAAATTGATATTTTGTGAAAATTTCACTATGTAAATTTTTTGATAATTATTTTTGATTTTACTGCTTATTTGCCTGTCGATTCTAATGGTTGCTGATTTTTCTGCAACTCACTAGAATTTTGTTAATCTCAACTTTTGTGCGTCAGTTAACATCTAGTTTGGGGCAGAGTTTGGATAATTAATATTTTCTGAAATTTTAATATAATTTCTGTAATGCTCATTTCTCGGAACTAAACAGCGATCCAACATATATTGCAAAGCATTGAAATTTGATTTCTTCAGCGAAAACTTCTGTTGAGGATTAGAAAATAATTTCGTTGCAAATTATAATCAACTAGAATTCTCAGAACAATGCACTGATTATTTTTCTTTAATGTTGGCATTTTTTCCCCTTGCTCATTGGAGGGCGCATGTATGCAAATTTTTTAATGCTAATGTTTGTGAACAAATAAAATCAGATGATATTTACTTGTGAATGTATGAATTGCCTCTTCGTATCCAGGATAACAGGAGGTTAAATCTAGTCAAAATAATATTTTATAAGTATTGAAATTGACTGCTTTGACATGCATTGTTGTATAATGCCGGGGAGCTAGAACTATTTTTCTCTTTCTGTTTTTGAAAGTATCTTCTCAATTTGATGTCTAACCGAGTTAGGCAAAAATTGAGGTTAATTTAATTCTCAATGCTTCTTATATACATTTATCTATTCCCATAAAATAAAAATCATTTCTGGATAATTTATGCGGCCTCAATTTGTGGTAATTTTATTTTACGATAATTATCTAGGACGTTAATTTTGCGATTTAAAAGTAAATCTCTGTTAATATTAATATTTTATAATTTGAGTATGGTGTGGTCCAAATTAACTCTAAAAGTCAAGCCTGTTGTGGCGTCTTTTTTATTCAGCTCATGGTATTCTATTTCATCGATATGCTGGCGGTGAATCAACAATGACCGGCCGAGTGAAAAGTAAGCTATTTATTACCGATGACTGATATAAGTGTAATGTGGCAATAGAATCTCTATAAAGCATCTAGTAGCTTGTCCTTCTCAGAGTCATTATCATTAGTAGCCTGATGTTCTTATTTAAAGAACCACGTCCTTAATTAAATAAAAGTAATTCGTACACATATAATAACCCGTTCACTAGAAGATCTGAGACAAAATATGCTATAGCCACCAATGTCTTGATTCTGTTTAACTGAGTTAATTCATGCTCATGTGGTACACGTCAAGTAAACCATGTCGATCTAATTTTGGTGCTATTCAGCATTTTGGAGGAAGAAAAGTGACTTGATATCGCAACACAGCAAGTGACAATATGGCGGTTGATGCAATATGGCACGTGTGCGGTAAATCAAATTATTTTTATGAATAGTATTTGTTTATTTGGAGTAAAAGCAAACGATTAATTTTATACCTTTTGAAATCTGGCAATGTGTTATATTATCTTGGATAATCTGGCAATGTTTTGTAAGTTTTGGTTTAGGTTTTGAGAAAGAAAAAAGATGCTGTTTGACTTTTAAAACGCTTGAAGTATTTATTTATATTTCTAAATGGAAGATACTTTGCAAGCTTAATTCTAAAGCTCAAGAAATCGGGTAGATTTCTTGATAACGCAACATTGTGGTGACCGGACTGTGATATTTTAACTTGAAGGAAAGATTTAAAAAGGTAACGGCATTTATTATAACTTGTTTACTATTCGAATTTCGATATTTAAAAAGTATTTTCCGTTATTGAATTATTATGGAAGCTTTAAAGCTGAAACGGAAAACGGTAAGAAATGCATTTACCCGGTTATATAATACACTAGATGAAGCAGCAAAAAAGAAAGCCGATAAAATGTCAGAGGATTTGGACTGTTTGGCGACCTTTCAGCTTCTTAATGAGAAAAATAACGAACTTTTACAACTTAATGAGGATATTTTAAATAATCTCTTGACAACTGAAGGGGTTCAACAAGATGATATTGATAAAGAAACTACTTCAGCTGATGATTATGCTCTCAAATTCAAAAAGTTAAGTTTGTTAATGGGTCAGAAAGCTGATTCTGATGTTGATCTCGAATTACGATCCTCAGTTAGTTGTACAAAACGAAAGTTTAAACTTCCTCCGTTAGAGTTGAATAAATTTGGAGGAGATATCAAGGACTGGTTACAGTTTTGGGGTCAGTTTAGGAAAATTGATGAGGATCCCGATATTGATGAAGCCGATAAATTTCAATATTTAGTGCAGGCTACGATTCCGAATTCCAGAGCCCGAGAATTAGTGGATAGTTTTCCACCATCTACTGGAAACTATGCCAAAGCAATTGACTGTTTGAAATCCCGTTTTGGGAAGGATGACATTTTAGTTGAATATTATGTCCGAGAATTGCTTAAACTGACTCTGGCATTCAATATTAAAGACAGACAAATGAAGTTGTCTGCTATTTATGATCGTATCGAAACTCAGCTCAGATCATTGGAAACTCTTGGTGTTACAACAGAGAAATATGCGGCTATGCTGTTCCCACTGGTGGAATCGTGTCTGAGTGAGGAGGTCTTAAGAGCTTGGAAGAGGAATGATTGTGGCCGAATATCTAATAAGGAGGATGCCAAAGAATCTCGACTAGAAAGTCTGATGAAATTTCTAAAGAATGAAGTTGAATCTGAAGACAGAATAGCTCTTGCTATGGAAGGATTCTCTTTAAAAGGGAATGCAAATTATGGAAAAACTGAAAGAAAAAAGCCTCGAGAAGTAGAAACTTCTGTTCCGACAGCCAATGATTTGATTTATGGAGCCAAAACTTTGAAGTCGTGTTTATTTTGTGGAAAGGGCCATAATTCACAAGACTGTTTCAAAGCTCAAAGAATGTCTTTTGAAGAAAAAAAAGATATTTTAAAAAAGAATAAGGCTTGTTTTGTCTGTTTGAAGGTCGGACATGTTTCGCGGAGGTGCAAATCAACAGTTAAATGTATGATCTGTCAGAAAAAACATTGGACAATTTTGTGTCCTGAAAAGGCTAATAACGCAAGACCCAACACCGAAGATGATACTAGTATTGAGGGAAATGTAGTATTGGCAAATCAAAGCGAGCCAGAAATTCTTTTGCAAACACTATTAGTGTTAATTGAGGCAGGTGGAAGAAGTAAAATGGTGAGAGCGTTAATTGATACTGGTTCTCAAAGATCATACGTTTTAAAGTCTACAATTAATGATATGAATATAACTACAGAACGATGTGAAAATTTAACGCATGTAGTATTTGGTGGTGCTAGTTCTAAGAAGAAACATAATTGCTACGAACTGTCAGTGAGCAATTTAAGGAAAAATTATTCTTGTAAAATTCAAGTTTTGGATCAAGAGATTATTTGCGGTTATGTTCCGAGTATGCAAAGAGGTCCGTGGGTCAAGGAGTTAAAAGGTAAAGGTATCCAGTTCACTGATATTGGAAAAAGCTCGATGCCTATAGAGCTGTTGATAGGAGCTGATTCCGCTGGAAATCTTTTCACAGGAAATATATGTCACCTGTCGTCTGGTTTAATTGCTGGTGAAACCTATTTGGGATGGTGTGTAATGGGAAGACCAAAGGCTGCTTCCAACAGTTACTCATCTATTTCTCTTTTTATACGAAGTAATGACATTTCGGACCTGTGGAAACTAGAAACTATTGGTATAATGGACCCATGTGAGACCAATACCTCCAGGGATTTAGAAAGTAAAGCCATTGATCATTTTTCCAAAAGTGTAAAAATTGTTGAAGATGGAAGATATGAGGTCAAACTTCCTTGGATGCGCAGTCTAGATGAACTACCCACAAACAGAGATATTGCTGGAAAAAGGTTAGTTTCTACTAGTATAAAGTTGTTAAAAAGCAATCAATTTGAATGTTATAATGATGTCTTCGAAGAGTGGAAGAATGAAGAATTTATTGAGGATTCTGGTGAGGGACCTGGTCACTACCTACCTCATCGAGGAGTATTTAAGAATGAATCTACCACCAAAGTACGGCCAGTGTTTGACGCTTCCTGCAAGTCAAGAGGTAATCTCTCATTGAATGATTGTTTGATGAAGGGTCCTAATTTACTCGAATTGATACCTTCAGTACTTATGAAGTTTCGGGAGAAAACATTTGGCGTTGTATCAGACATAAAAAAGGCATTTCTTCAGATATCTGTTGATAGAGAAGATCGGAAATATTTAAAATTTCTGTGGTGGAAGAATAAAAACAGAGATTCTACTCGAGTTTATCAGCATGCCAGAGTAGTTTTTGGCCTGAATTGCAGCCCCTTTCTATTGAGTGCTGTCATCAATCGTCATTTAGACCAGTATTTATCTACTCCGTATCATGATACTGCTGTGAAGTTGAAGAATTCATTTTACGTAGACAATTGTGTCACTTCGGTGAATTCAGAGAAGGAACTGCATTGCTTTATTGAAGATTCAACAAAGCTGATGGCACAAGCCAAGTTTGATCTTAGAGGTTGGGAATTTACAGGAGAAGCTATTTCATTGAAAGATCTCCAGCCAACTCCTGTTTTAGGACTTTTGTGGGATAAATCAGAAGACGTACTTTTCTGTGATAATTCCTTAGTAGAAATACCCCCTGATACCCCCATTACTAGGCGTGTGATTTTATCGTAAGCTCATAAGGTTTTTGACCCTATTGGTTTTACTTGCCCGGTCTCTTTGATACCGAAGAAGTTATTGCAAGAGAGTTGGCGATCAAAAGTGAGCTGGGATTCAGAGGTATCAATGGATATGAAAAAAACATTTCTGAAATGGATAGATGATATCAAAATTTTACACCTTGTGAAAATTCCAAGAAAATTTTTAACTGACAATGTATCCTCTTTTAGTTTTCACGTATTCTGCGATGCTAGTGGCATTTCATATGCAGCAGCTGTGTTCATTCGTTGTCAATCAGCTCATGGAACCTCTATACAACTGTTAGCTGCGAAGTCTAGAATAGCCCCATTAAAACCCGTTACTATTCCGAGACTGGAGCTACTTGCCTGTTGCATTGGAGCAAGACTCTCAAAATTTGTAAAAGAGAGTTTAAATATGGTAAATGTGGAAACACGCTTTTGGACCGATTCCTCTACAGCTCTCCAATGGATAAAAAGAGAAGAACATTGGAGTGTTTTTGTCCGGAATAGAGTAGCAGAGATCCGAAAACTGTCAAACACCGACGACTGGAGACATGTTCCGGGAGCATTAAATCCCGCAGATTTGCCCTCCAGAGGATGCTCTGTTTTGAAGCTTTTGAAATCTAAATGGTGGGAGGGCCCCACATGGCTACTTTTACGTGAAGAAATGTGGCCAGAAACTAGTCACCCAATTAACGAAGAGATTATCTCAACAGAAAAATGTAGCAAATCACTTAGTCTCATAAACAACTCTCCTGTTATTACTAGTCTTTTCTCTCGGTTATCAAGTTACAACAAAATTATTAGAGTTGTAGGATGGATATTACGATTCAAGCATAATTCGAAGACCGTTAAAGAATGCAGAAAAAGGGGCTCTTTGACTATATTCGAAATAAATGAAGCGGAAAAGAAGATTATTCGGCTGATTCAAGAAGAGTCTTTCACAGAAGAATCAGTTAAAGGTTTGAAAACTCTCAATGTTTTAAGAGATGAGGAGAGTATTTTAAGGATTAAAACTAAGCTAACTGAGAAGAATGACTTCCAAAACTTTAGATACCCCATTCTACTTCCTGGAAAACATAGGTTAGTGGAACTGCTGGTCAGAGAAGCTCATTTGGAAAACTCTCATGCTGGAGTACAGATTCTGCTGTCAAAATTGAGAGAAAAATTTTGGGTTATAAATGGAAGAAGAACCGTTCGCAGAGAAGTCAATAAATGCTTAAGATGCAAGAGATATACTTCCAGAAATATAGAGACACCCCCTGGTGGTTTGCCTCAGGACAGAGTCGAAGAATCCGCTGCATTTGAAGTGAGCGGAGTGGACTTGGCTGGACCACTTACTCTTAAGGGAGGTGACAAATGTTGGATCGTTATTTTCACCTGTGCCGTGTACCGTGCGGTACATCTCGAACTGGTACTGTCACTTACCACTAGATCATTTCTTCTTTGCCTTCGGCGGTTCATAGCCAGACGAGGTCGACCAAAGGTGATATACAGTGACAATGGGACTAACTTTGTGGGCGCTGAAAATTTGCTACAAAATCTGGATTGGGATGAGATAGAAAAGGCAACTTCCGTCCAGAGAATAACATGGAAGTTCATTCCCCCCTCTGCACCCTGGTGGGGTGGATTTTGGGAAAGGATTGTGCAAATGGTGAAAAAACTCCTTAGACGTGTTTTAGGAAATGCCTGCTTGTACTACGAAGAGTTTATTAGTATCCTATGTGATTGTGAAGCAGTCATAAACTCCAGACCTCTTACCTACGTATCCGAAGATACCAATGATCTTATTCCTCTCACCCCATCAATGTTTATACAGGACATTTCGACGGTGGGAGTGCCGGATTTGGATAAACTTGATGCAACGGACATCAAAGGGCGTCTGAAATATCAACAAAGTCTTAGGCAACACTTAAGAAGCAGATTCCGCTTTGAATACCTGGGCATCTTATTGCAACCACGAAAGAAAAGCACTTACTATGAAGTAAAACCTGGAGAAATTGTCTTGATTGAAGATGATTCAAAGAAAAGGTTACTATGGCCTATGGCTAAAGTTCTTGAAGTGTACCCAGGTAAGGATAACACAGTTAGAGTAGTGCGATTGAAAACACAAAGTGGTGAGATTGTACGACCTGTTCGACGTATTTATCCTCTGGAAATAAATTGCACAGAAGATGAAAGACATGCTGGCGCAAAACCTTTTACTACAAGATGTGGTAGAACTGTGAGAATACCGTCAAGATTTTTAAGGACTTGAACAGTTCAAACTATTTTGTATCATTTAAGCTAATATTTATTTACCTTATTTTTAATTTGATTATATTCTTATAATCAAAGGTGGGAGTGTGCGGTAAATCAAATTATTTTTATGAATAGTATTTGTTTATTTGGAGTAAAAGCAAACGATTAATTTTATACCTTTTGAAATCTGGCAATGTGTTATATTATCTTGGATAATCTGGCAATGTTTTGTAAGTTTTGGTTTAGGTTTTGAGAAAGAAAAAAGATGCTGTTTGACTTTTAAAACGCTTGAAGTATTTATTTATATTTCTAAATGGAAGATATTTTGCAAGCTTAATTCTAAAGCTCAAGAAATCGGGTAGATTTCTTGATAACGCAACAGCACGTACGGTTTATTTTGACTCATCAGTGTGATATTTTGTACACTATTAAAACATTGACATTATTTAAATAAATTGATTTAAACGTTCATTACCATGACTCACGCATTTGATTCGAATCTTCTATCTAATTAGACATTAGGTGTGAATTACAGTCATGAGTCAAATGGCATCAATATCAGTTTCATGTGTTAGGAACCTATGCGATTTCGATCTCAGGTAAGAAAACTGGACGTCACATTTATGTTACGCTGATAGCGATAAAGCTAATAAATTGCAGTCTTTATCGGATGAAGCTTTCCGTTACCCTTTTATTTATTTATTTTTTATCCTACACAAAATAGTAGGTTGTGAAATGGAACGGCACTGTCTAATAAATTATTCTGCTCTGTTGTGGGTTTATTTTTATACTTTC
The DNA here is from genome assembly GCA_026543055.1 of Argiope trifasciata. Taxonomy (NCBI): domain Eukaryota; kingdom Metazoa; phylum Arthropoda; class Arachnida; order Araneae; family Araneidae; genus Argiope; species Argiope trifasciata. The sequence goes on from JAPMOQ010058975.1 coordinate 8,483,823, forward strand.
ATTTATCAAATTACTTTTAATGAATATTACTGGCGTCATTGCTCTTATTACTATGATAGACGATGCATAGATTAATGACCAACGTTTCCACACTTCTGAGTGAAATGGCGTAATAACTTACCTCGCTTGCATCTGGTGAATTGGCTCGTTTTAATTAGACGCAATCAGATAGAGATCTCGGCATTTTTTTTATTTGTGTATTTTCTAATAGTGAGATAATTATTGTGTTGTTTATCTGAAAGAGGTTTATTGAATTATCGCTGTGTAAAATTTGTTGAAATTAATCAATTGATAGGTATTAACTTTTGCATAAGAAAATATTACATTAAAAACAAACATTTAAACCATTCGAAAAAGGTTAACAATGATATATTTTAACACTTAAAATAATTTTCTTTTGTTAAAATGTGACATGATATAATAACAGTAAGTATGAGACTGATTTTTAGATGAGAAACATATTGTTAGACATATAGTTCGACAGAGTTTCGACCTGCAGTAGCAGTTAATAGGTTCGACTTTAACAAAATAGGTGTCTGAACGCAACATTATTTATTGTATGATGATCATGAAGATAGTTTATCAATAAATACTTTGTCTCTTAACTGAATCTTCGAATTCCCGTTATAACTTGATTGAAGTTGTTAGCATACAGTTAATTTAATGTATGATGTGCACAAAGGTAGCTTATCAGTACGTATTTTTTCTATTATCTGAACGTTCTTCGAATTCCCATTTTATAAATTGTTTGAAATTGTTAGCATCGAATTTATTTTTTATACCGATCTTTGCAAGCAATATTCAATTATTAAATTAGGATTGGTGAATATATGTATTCAATTAAAGACAATTTAAATGATTTAAATTTTAATTGGTAGCAGTGTGGGGGGAGGAGGTAAAGGGACAAAACGAAAATTAAATTCGTAAAAAATTTAGCATTGGTAATGAGGTTTAGAAACTTAATTAGAAATATAAGCATCAGTAAAGAAATATAGACTTTTAACGCAGTTTGCAGATGAAAAATAAACAATCCAATTAAAAAAAAAATTCTAGGAGAATTTTTTTTTGTTTGAGTGACTTTCCTTGCACTGTTCGTGATGCCAAATTAACTTTTCCTGAACAAACAATACTGATATTCTGATAACAAATAAACGAGGTGATTCATTTCTGTTTCAATTAAAATGCAAATAAAGACAATTATATGAGAACATTTACTTTTTGAGTTTCATATTTTCCAATCTATGTTTTTTTTTACAATAATTATTTCGTGCAATGTATATTCATAAAATGTGCTGAACTGTTTAATGTTGCTGTTTTAGCTCAAGATTTTATCGGTGTATTTGGTAATGCTCGATTTAATTAGCATTTTGTGTACCTTTATTCAGTGAGTGATTAAAATTGACGGCATATTTATTTTTGTACTTTCGAATAGCAATATCCTTACATGCGAAAGTAGCGAGTCACGCAAATAATCTTCGATTGTTTATATTTCTAGAATTCTGATATCTTTTATTAAGTTGCAACCAATTTCAATATTTTCCGCTTTGGTGAGGTTTTGTTTACTAAACTGCTGCAAAACATTTTCGGTATAGACATTTCAATCAGTCTTGCAGCTAAATCATGAGAATTTGATAGACATTACATATAAAGTTTAGTAACAGAAGATAAATCAGAAGTCAAGCGATTAATTTTATCGTTGGAAGCGTAAAAAAGAGTCGAAAGCTGGTTGAAAGACTGAATGAATTTCTCTGATTTTTATCACGCTTGTTTGTTTTTATCTGTGAGTGTTTCAATTTTTCCTCTTCTCCCGTAACTTCTTTTCTCGAATCTTGTAATCCTTGTTCCAAATACTTACAGTTTTTTTGTATATAATCATAAGGAATACGTAGTGTCACGAAATGCATAGCTGCCGTAAATTAACCTTTTGGATCACCAAGTTCCCATGTAGAACAGAACGGGTACTTATTTTGGTTTTTGCCTTCGATTTTTACGACTGGGAATAATATCGACCACGACGGGATTAAACCCCTGTTGGGGCTTTTAGGGAATCAAATTTCCTAGTATCCCTTTCTCCTTCTCATCTTTCAAAGCGAGATATTTTTATTGTTTTTAATCTATATTTTACTAGCTTTAAAATAACAAATATTGTATGACTAACTGAAATAATAAAACAAATGATTGTGAGCCCTTTTGTAAGTATTGGTTTTACCATCTCGCTAATAAAAAATAATTTAAAGGCAATTTTGAATAAGAAAGATAAAAAATACAGCTTTCTTAGTTGAAAGCAAATATTACAATGCAAAATTCATCAAATAAATAAATATAATAAACCATTACGCTGCCACACCGAATTCAAGCTCGAAAAAGCAGCATTAGTTGATTGTTCTTAAATTTATTTGATATTTAGCTTTAATAAATTTTAATTCACATTCCTTGTAAAGCAAAATAAAAGCATCATATTCAACACTCTAAAAATACTGTAAAAAATAATCTCAAGGCCTAAGAAGCGCGAAAAAACAACCGAATTCCCTAATCATTAATTGCTAATTAATTTGGCTCTGAATTCGAAATGAATTATGTTAATTCCTCAGTTAATCTGTTATTTAACAGATCTTTTTTATTTATTTTTTACTTATGCGAAATATAAAAAGTATTGTTGAAAAATTCCATCGAGAAATTTTGATGAATCTTCACGTTTTAAATTTCCCTTGAGTTTATAAAAACTGTTTTTGAAATTGTTTATGAACTCAAAAATGTAATAAACTAAATGGTGAAATTGGGCATGTGACATTTAAATCGGCATGAAAGATTTCAGTGAAATTTTGAATGCAATTTGTAAAAGGAAAGACGGTGACCTGCCATTCGCAAGCATGTGAACATTTTAACTGAAAAACGCAGCGAGGATGTCGGATGAGATTTCGAATATAGAGTTGTCACGAGAATATATATCAAATTTTATATATCTCCAAATCAGTCAATACATCACAGTGTTGACTGTCACCATTTTTATTCGTTTACATGTGATGACTCATTAACGCGATAATTTAAATGGACGAATTTTAATTAATAATTTTCGCCGCAAATTATAATTTGTATCAACTTTTAGTATTAATGTTATTCAACACATTTCAGTCGGAATGAGATTTGTATTTAGTTCGGCCGATTTCGTATTTGCCGACATAATATTCAATTCTGTGTAAATGAATTACGCAGGACACAATCCTGGTCAAATGGTGAGTCTAGTTTCAGTGATGGGATCTTTTACAGTTTCGAAAATTTGAATTCATTTTGTCGTGTATCCACTAACAAATGAAGTTTATGAAATCCAATAACTCTGATTTCTTCGGTTCCTTAGTCAAATGAAAATATCTTAGCATTTTGGAGGAAATTTTATAGGTTTCGGCCAATATTTTCGGAAAAGGTGGATCTAATCAATTGCCGGAGAATTTCATTAAATCGATTGCAGAAGGAAGAAAACGAAATGCATATTAATTTATAAAGTTTGAATTTACAAAATGCTATCATGAAAGTTTACTCTACCCGAAAACACTTTTTGATTGCGTTCCGTTGCAACATGCTGAATGTTGATACGAAATATAATATAACACACAATATAATATGCTGGAAAATAGAATAATCAAAGGGAAAATTGTACATATGGAATACAGTATAATACAGTTTGATACTTGCTCTTCTTGCATACACACAACACAACACCACTTCATGCCCCTGCAACTATAACCATCTGGTTATTTAAACAGTGTAATGAGCATGAAGTGGGAGAGACGCTCCTGTTCTATCCATCCCTGTGACTATTTGTTCTTCTTCTGACAATTATAGATTGATATTTGGCAAGGGATTTTAATATTGGATAAACGAAAGTCGAAAGCAATGAGCTTATTGTAGTTCAAAGGGGAGATGGATTTGGCTTTTTAAGTTAAATATCATGCAGATTCTAAAAAATATTAAAAAAACCCTGGAAACGAGGACAGAAAAAAAGTGAGAAAAAAAAACACATACAAAAATACAAAAACAAATAAACGCTATGTACAAACACAAAGATAACAGAAAATAAAAATTTGTATGAAAAGTGCTACTCTTGCGAATAATGTTCCTGGAATCTGAACAGATCTTGGTTTGCTTCCAGATGACGAATCATATTTTGAATTTTCTTCCTGGATCCTTGGGAAGAGGCAACGCTGCGGAACCAAACTCGTTCTAGTTCGGATGTAGGCATGGTCATGTGAAATGAAGAAGTCAGCAGGCATTCTGTTGCGTAGTGGATGGGCGTGGCATCAAAATTTCCACAGGGGCAGAGGGCGTTAGGTAACAGATTGAAACGCCGAAGATATGAGGGGAATGGCCCGTGAGATGTGAAGAAAAGGATGTCTTCCCTTTTCCATTTACTTGGTAGAAGAGAGACTTTGGGGAGAATGTTGAATGTAGATCGCCCTGTATCTCCATCTTCCCAATCCTTTTGCCATTCTTTCATCATTTTGTTTTTAAAGAATGATTTAAGGTAGGATTTTGGCACCTTAGTATAACATTTCTCCATGTCTGATTCCGCTGCTTCTTTCGCCAGTCTGTCGGCTTCTTCGTTTCCCTCATACCCAACATGTGCTTTAATCCAGGAAATTTTGATTTGCCTGTGATGGATTAAATTATGGCAGATGTTCCTCGCAACTGGATTTCGATTTTTGGGGTTAGCTGCCGCTTTTATGCTGGCTTGGTTGTCAACTAATATTGTGATGTGTTGTGGATGGAGGTCAGTAGCGTATTCTATGGCTTGTTGAAGGGCTAGAAGTTCAGCTTGATATACGGTATTATAATTTTGCATTTTTGTTGACCACCTATGTAAAATATTACCATTTTCCATGACACAGAATGCAGCACCAACACCATTATTTGTCTTCGATCCATCCGTGTAAAGACTTCTTGCATACAGCCGATCACCCCGCCACCACTGAACGTAGCAGTATAGACATTATATTTTAAACTGGGATGGTTTAATGTTTATTGAATAGTGCTGAAGTATATAACTGAAATACGTTTTGACAAAGTTTTCGACTCCACAAAATTAATCTATGCTATTCTGTTTGAAGTCGCTGCCGACATTTAATGAAATCCTTCTGCAATTGATTTGATCCACCTTTTCTGAAAATATCGGCTGAAACCAATTAAAACATGACCCATCTACTTTTTAACGAGATTTTAAACTTATTTGATTTTCTTGATTCGGTTGAAAGATCACTTTGGCTTCTCTCTTAGAAACTGAGTGGATTTTCTAAACCTTAAATGCTCATCAACCAAATGAGAGAAGTCTTTGAGATATTTCGTTCCCTTAAATCCCACTTAATTTTTTCTCTCCTTTGTTTGTAACGGAATAACGTCGGCGTAACATTTCAGCAGCACTTTTGGATTCGAAACGAAAAGAGACGGAAGTTAAAAAGAGATTTAGACACGCAATCTATCAAGACGGAAGAAAATATTGGCAAACACGGACCGCGCACTTGATGCATGGCAAACAGAATTGCCTGCACATTTGTTTGTCCTTCGTATGTGTGAGGTAGCTAGCAGAAGAGAGCCTGACGGATCTTCCTGTTTGCTGTGAGAGTGATGGTGATGGCTTGAAAACTTGATGAATACCCCTGCATTGCGGTGTTGTGAAAAAGTTTAATCAAATATTTATCCTATAAGCCCATGCAAAGCCATTTCCTCAAGGAGAAATGGATAATAATTTTCACTTAGTGCAGCGAGCTGAAAATCTACTTTAATTCTTTATTGCTTCTCGAATATTGCAGAGGAATCTCAGCATTCTTTGTAAAGAGGATCGTGGGATATCAAGCATTATTTGAATGCTGTATTAAGAACATATCAGTTAGCGTTTTTTATACTTTTACGTGTTAACTGATGCATAATGTTTTTATTTGACAAAATGCGTTTGCTTAGTATTATCTGGGAACGAAATTTTATTAATTTTTCTTAGGAACGTATGATGTAGATATTGGAGAAAAAACATTATTTAGTTCTTAATTAATCAGTTGCAACTTCAGTTAACTGTGCATTGAAAGATGCTTTCAACCGCTTTCCTCTTGATAATACAAGCGTGTTTCTATTCGATGTATAATTAAAGAGAAAAGAATGGTAACTGAGTTTGGTTTAGCTACAAGGTTTTATTTCTCAGAATATAGATTCCACGTATTTAAAGAGAATTTTGATGAAACAAATCAATTAATTTTAAATACATTTGCATCTTATTCAACACTCTTTGAATGGAAGTAATGAGACATTGTGTAGCTTTTTACGTACTGCCGATTGAAGTTATTCATTGTTATTGAAGTTCAAGTTATTTATGACCGTATTATCTTCAGAACAGAAATCAACTGTAAATACAGCATAAAAGATTTAAATTGTGGAGTCCTTTGAATTCATAATTTATTTTAGATGGTTAATTTCTTTTATTGGGGGGCCGCGGTGGCCCGGTGGTAAAGTCTCGGCTTCGGAACCGGAGGGTTTCAGGTTCGAGACTCGATTCCACCGAAGAACCGTCGTGTGAGGGGGTCTGTTGCACGTTAAATCTGTCAGACCAAATGTCCTCCCGCAGGTGTGGCGTGGTGTGGAGAGGGGGGTGCCAGTTCAGGTGTCGTCCTCGTCATCTGACCGTGGTTCAAAATTACGAGGTCCGTCCCAAAATAGCCCTCGTGTTGCTTTAAACGGGACGTTAATATAACTAATCTAAACTTCTTTTATTGGTCCGACTTTATGCTTTTATCAGATCTGGATTTCATGCCAAAAATCCGGCATTTTTTTTTTTTTTTTTTAATGCTTTCAAAGTATTCTAAAATTTACAATTTTCAAAATATAGTCTTCAAATGGGTTTTAAGATTTAGGCGATTTAGTGTGACTTATAGAAATGTAACATATGTTTTTCATTATTTTTATAAATTTGTCCTAAATAAGCTTTAAATTTCTGGTAGTGTTTTCTTCTCCCCCCCCCCCACCTTTCATTTTTTGCCATACAGAGACCTATATGTGTTTCTGAAAATAGAAAACTTCGTATTCACTATTGAGTTTTAATTCACAGTTCAGTTTTGGGTTATTAGCAATTTTAATTAGTTGTTTGATTTAGTTTAATTTTAGAGCTAAGTACAGAAGTTTTCATTTTTTTTCTTGTATTCTAATTCTGAGTTTTGCAGAGACAAATGCTTTAAAAGTGCTTATCTGATAATTTGTTTTGAATTGAACTATTTTTCAGCTGTTTTACTTTGTATTTTATTGCTTTAACAAACTGAATCAAATGCTATAATTCATATTTTTTATTCACCAACAATACTACTTTTAGATGAAAAATTTATTGCCATGAAGGTATCTGACTACTGATATTTTTTTAAAGATCTGTACAAAAATTAAACCTTTTTAAATACAAAATTATGTTCACTAGTTATTATTTTCCCATTAATTGGAAGTGAATATATTCTATAAACATTTGTATTATACGCATATCAATTTTTTAAAAGTAAAAAAATAACAGCTGGTTTTGTGGCATTTATTATATAGCATTCTCGAAGTTGTTTCACTTTTCTAAACGTTTTAAATATGAATATATATATAATATTTACTCTGGTTTTATTTTAATTCCACGCAGATTTTTATCTTGCAGGCATATTGTATTTTGCGGATGAAAATGGACAAATCCTAACATCTCTTGCTTTGTTAATAAAATTTCTTGATGCGTATCTATACTGACAAAATAGGACGACAAAATTGAACTAACTTCCAACGATTTAATTAAAGAGAAGGAAAATACCTGTCTTCTTGCGTTAAGTTTATGAAAAGAGAATTTCTCGCAGGATTTCTTTATACTGTTTCCAAACTCCTGGCAAGAATTGGAAAACCCATCCGACATCGTGTTATCCCGAGAAGCTGCTGAGCTTACATTGATGCCATGGTGAACCAAAATTGGATTTTCTTTCTAGAGAGATGGTAGAAGTTTGGCCTGATTTCATTAATGGTGAGACAACTTCAGCTCGGAAAAAGCCGAATTGTAAATCAATCTTTATCTTTCCTTCCCCTCCGGTATTATGTTCCTTTTTTTTTGTCTCCATATTCATAGGTAAAACTAGTCTTTTCCTTTTGTTTTTCATCTTTCGCGTGCATTTCATTTTCATTTACTTTTCTTTTGTTCTGGGAATTTTTTTCTCCTTTCTCTTCGTGAATTTCTTTTCTTCAATTGCATGTATAATATCTTCTTAATTGCATCTTAATGTGAAACGACGAGCTTCGTTTTAAGAATTCCTATTGTAAGTGAAGATGGAGTGGTTGCACTATTCCAGTTTCTTCTGTCAGCATTAGAATACGTTCGAAAATAAATCATCTGTTAATAAAGAATAGCTTCCATTGTTTTTATGGGATTAGGATTTTAGCATTATTGATTGCTGGATTTTTCTTTAGTTTATTTGTTGTATTTTTAATATTTTAATTACCGTGAAGAATTCTGTTGTTTTGAATAGTAATAAAGGAATAATAATTTTGTTAGATACTTTTTTTTTTTCTGAAAAATCCACCAGTTTGAAAATTTAATTGAATATAAAACAGATATTTTAGTAAGTTTCGTTTGAGTTATATTTAAAACGCTAAAATTAAATTAACTGTAAAGTAAGAATTAAATTTTGAAAAAAAAATGTTTTTAAAAAAAGATATCGAAAAATCGATAAAAAATCACATTAAAAATCCCTTTTTAGAAATACATTGAAGTATTTTTTTAATATCAAGATTCTAGAATTTCTTTCAGATTCTTATCATTACTTTAAAAACAAATAAGTTAAAAAAAATTTAAATTATCACACTTTTAACTGGAAAATCTGGTTAATGTAAATATATAACACTTGAAACCTTTGTAAAGAATTCTAGTCACTTTAGGTTGCTCAATAAAAATCATGATTTACCGCAATATTATCTGTAAGTGTAACTCAAGTTTTCATGCGGGTTACAATGATCAAAAATTATGCTAACTCATGGTTTTTAATTTCAAGTGTGAGCATTAGTAGACTCAAGATTGAATCTTGACGTCGAACTCAGGTGAACGTTGGTTCGATACCAAAATCCACATTGATTCGCTGTCTGAATGGCTCTGATTCATCGCCTGTTTTGTATAGAAAGGTGTTTTGAAAATTTGTCTAATAAGATACTAGCTCAGGTCTCGGCTTTATCATCTGGTTATGATTCAGAATTGTGAGGTTTATATCAAAATAGCACTCGGGTAGGTTCAAAATAGGCCGTTAATCTAGCTCATCAATCATTTGTTGAAAGCTCTTTTATTATAAATTGGATTTAGATATCTTTGGCGACCAGCTAATTTGTTTAGATTATTGGCTTTTTAGGCTGCTAGATAATTAATATGTAATGCATTTTATTAAATTTCAGTAATGTTTTATTTGAGGCGATTGAAAAACTTGAGCTTAATTGAAGGGTCTACTGTAAATTACTGTGGGTATAAAATTAAAAAAAAAGTATATATGCTACGAAATAAAAGAAGTGAAAGTCCTATTTCGGAAATAATATTTAAAAAAATTATTATTTTTTAAATTGGTAAAATTGTCAATTAAATATTTTCATGGATGAGTTTGAATTTCATCTCAGCATTGAAAACATTGTTATAAATTATATATTTAATATTAAAGAAAGTAAAAATAAAGAAAAATATTTACAGAAATGAAATTGATATCATTTGAAAAAATAATTTTTTGCGTTAAGATAATGCAGAATCCAATGTTATGATATTTATTTATTTTTTCATAGAGCCTATCAATTTTCATAAGTAAGTTACAGCGTTATCCATCTGAGGTGGTTAAGTTCTTTATTGCGCTTGACGAAATATTCAGTTTGACTCCTTTTTCTTAATTTTTCTTTCCTCTGACTGAATGGAATTTTTGTTGATAGGCGAATCCTCTCCACAGTATTTTTAATTATATTTTGCACTTTTGCATTAACTAGCGAAATGTATAATTAAGTGCAGCTGTAAAAACGTTCAATGGAGCAATCTGAAGCTTTCGTATAGCGATTTGTTTACGTTTGAAATAACCCTGTTCGATAGTAAGTAATGAAAGTGATTTCTGTGTCACGTACATTAGCATTTAATATTTATAGATGTTTTTGTCCCCTTAAAATATATTTTACAAAAGTTCCCTTTCTTGAAAGTGGTAGGTAAAAAACATGATGTATATTTTAACAATAAAATTATTTGTCCGCGTTTAACGTTTTCAAATTTATATAAATATAATGCCATAAAAAAGACTTTATATATATTTTTGTGACAGTATTAATTTACTTGATACCATTTTTACTGCTTATTAAATAATATCAATTTATAAGTGCATTTTTATCAATAATTTATGTATTTTAGAATTTATAATCAAAATTATAGTCGTTTCATCGTTAATCAAAATCTAACTATGTGGATGCTTGTTTTAATGGAATCTTTCTCCGGATTTAGTCTTTCAAACTGTAGAGTGATCAATATATTTATGTAGGTATCAAGATATTAAAAAATATATCCAACGTTGTAATACGAAAAGACACAACGCATTATTTTGACACATATTGGTGTAATCTTGGTGATGACTCGATTTACTGAGTTAACAAAAGTCGATTATACATAATATTTGTGTTAAAGCGTTTTAAAGCCCATTTATTGACACAAGATTTTGAAAAAGGCAACACTCCTGACTGAGGCTGAAATTATTGTTGTATAGCTATTAAAGTTGTAAAATAACTTTGACAATGATATAAAATATATTTTTTTGTTATCAAAATAAACACATTATTTCAATCCAAGCAAATTGCTACGCACAAAGATATGTATACAAAAAAACAATAGAGATATGCCTGTTATGTAAGTAATTTAGCGTTTTAAAAGAGATAAAATAAAATTGGTTTTGCAATATATTATACATTTTCAGTAAGAAAAATCTATTTTATCTTTCTTTAACTCACTTTTCTACAGCATGTAATTTTAGAGCTTGGTTCTATTTACGTTATCTTTCCTCCGAATGTTTGCATTATTTTTAACTTGTTTTATCGTTACATGAAGTTTTATCTTGTCTTTTTCCGTTAACAGTTTTTAAAGCTAAAAATTAATTTTATATATACTTCAGTTCTTTTTTATAATTTTACTTTTTTCTTAATGATATATAATATTTAATAATGTATAGAATACTTCTTTAATAATATATATAATATCTGTTAGTTCTTTCAGATTTTCTTTATTTGATCTCTTTAGACATTTTATACATTTAGTTAGTATTTTAAAAAATACTTATTTTTTATTGCTAATTTTTACTGTAATTTGATATCATTCATTCTTATCATTTGATATTTTTGATATCATTCGATGAAAGAAATTTCTCAGAATTAATGCCCTCCTGAACACAAATACACAAATTGTTTACACTTTGAAGTTATGTTCCAAAATTTGAATATTACAAATATAAAATGCCGAATATTAATGATTGATATTAGACTCATTATTTCCACTATTTCTTTAATACTTACTATACGAAGTTTTCTGGAGGAAAAAGTGACGCAACATATTTTCTCACATTTATCGTGTGTCGAGTTCGATGGCCTTTTAATGGGTAGGAGATTACAGTATGGAATAGAGAGTAGGATGCGTTTGGCGAGGTGTTTTCGTTATCTCTGCTTTTAATCTAACTGCAGTGCTCACGATTTCGTTCATGGCTGACCTGCAAGTTAAACTGACGTCTAAGTAACTATTCTTTTTATAAATGGTACGAGTTATGGACTTTTTTTGGGGGGGGGATAATTTTTCTCGTATTTATCTGTGTGCCCCCCCCCCCTCCGTTAGATATCTATCCTGAAAATCAGCGGGAGTAGTCTCCCCGAAATTGTCTCGCATACTTTCTAATAAATGTAATTATTTAACATGTCATTGACAACTGATAGTTACGAAAGAGCTTATTAGCATGCAATCTTTGACGATTTATCTCTCAGACGCGGTTAATACACAAATACTAGAAAACCAAATATGTATTCTGAACACCCTTTATTTCATCTGATCGAAGCTAAAATTTGATACAGAGCTAATTACATATTTTTTCTTCCGTTATTGGGTATTACAGTTATCGCTTTTATATGCTTGTGAAAGTACCTACCGAAAGATGTTCAATCTCTTGACGGATTTGGTTACAAATTTGTTACATATCTGCTTTTAAATGTCAAATCTCAATACTAGATTTTATCTATTTAGCTCTTTTCATTTTGTAGTTATCGTGTTATATTCGGATAGTCGAACAGATAGACATAATCTGAACTTATTTTTTTACAAAATTTGATGGGAATCATAAATTTGATGTAAAATGCATATTCTAAATATTATTTGTCTAGCTGAGACAGATGAAATTTGTCGTACTACTATAGACATTGCTCCAAAAATGTGCTTTTTCGAACTAGGGAGGCTGAAGCGTAGAGATTTGTCAAAATCTCGAATTTTTTGACGATTACAATACTTTATGTTCGCATATTTTGCAATCGGATCCTCCCCCCCTCAGAACTTGAGCTATTAAATAATTAATTAGACGTGTATGAATATAATGGATTTATTTCAATTTTTTAAATAATTAGATAACTGCAATGTAATGTTAGAAATCAATTAAATTTCCTATAATTCGAAATTTCACAAATTTCTTTTCTTTGCCTACCCGTAAACGGAAAGCAAAGCATATTAACTTTTCAATTTTAAAGAAAATAAAAATCCAAGTGGCACAGAATTTTTTAATATAAAAAATTTAAAAAAGACATTGATTTCAGTTATTATTATAAAATATTTCTCAAAGTGAGAGGGAAAAAAACAGAATATTAATTCAGTATTAACTTCAGATAGCAGTGTTCGCCTCTACATATTTGTCATACTTTATCTAAAGTGCAAAAAAAAAAAAATTATATGAACAGTAAGTAATACATTTAAGTTATAAATTTTTAAAATTAAAATTTTTATTTTTATTTTTGTATAAATTTTGTGAAGGATGCATATAGTTCCATTTGTTGTTTAATGTCAAATAAAACATCAGATATGTTTTATTTTATTACAGAACAATTTATTCATTCATAAATAATTTTCAGAAATAAAAAATATGTACCATTATGAAATACAAAATTAATTGCACACAAGTCATTAACCTCAATAATTACAATGTCAAGAGTACACTAAGGAATTTTGATTGATATAAATGTTTCTTTTCATTTATTTGCGTATTTATTTTTGGTTCCTAGCGGTGCTAAATGAATGATAAACTTTAATAAAATCTCAAACTTATGACTGTGAGTAACTTCAATCTATCTTAGTTAGCTAAGCAAAAAGATGCAACAATTGTTACCTCCTCAACTCTAAATTGCTAAAGGAAAATTATAGGCAATGGAAGTAAAAAAAGTGGTATTAATGTTAGAGAAAATGCCGTTAGTTTTTCTGAATTTGGTGATTATTTGCTTTCAGAAGATGACATTAAGCTCTTAAGGAATATGATTTAAATTTTCAAAATTATTAATTGCTTTTAATTTAAAACACTACACATTGCATGGGATTCAATAATTTAGTAATGTTATTTAATGGTGGCAATTCACTGTGCAAATATAACTACACGTCTTTACTAATTGCTAATTGTCCTATCATTAGCCTTCATTTCTAATTGCTGTGCCATGCCCTTTTTTCTCTTGAAGTTGAATTGCTCCAATTTCTTAATATTTTAGTGCTGCTCATTTGATTTGTATTTTGTGGGAATGAATTCACTCATTCCATTTCATCTATAGCAGTTCAAAATTACGAGATCCGTTCCAAAATAGTCTTAGTGTTGCTTTAAAACGGAACGTTAATATAACTGTAGTAATTTAATTAATACTCCCACATTTTTCTAATACACCCTAACTCGTGGCAGTGAAAATTTCTTTGAACATTTTTTTATCTTTCCGGGAAGCAATGCTCTTGTTTCGGCTTCATAATGTACTAAAATTTTAAATATTAGCGATATAATAAATGTTCTCAAACATAATTGAACTTTTTTTTGAAAATTTAATTGAATTTAACATTTAATGAGGTGACACTATATTATTGGAGTTATTTAAACATCGCAATTGTTTAACATCCCTTGATATTGAATATTTCATTTTCAAAGTCAATAAATTGTCCCTTCCCTTTTTTTTAATTAAAGGAAAACAAAACAAAAAAAACTCCGGTTGGAATAGTGCTTTAGTTGAAACAAAAAATTATATTTTTTGTATGTTTGGTCAATAGATGTACTTTTGAAAAAATTGCAAAATTTTTATAAATTTTTTAAAGCAATTTACTATTTTTAAGTTTATTTATACTTGAATAGGTATCAGCATTTCATGCTTGTATTGATACCGATGAACATCAGGCTCAAAATTTGCAAAATATCAAATTTATGATTGTTATTTTGTTAGTCACATACTATAATTAATAGTGATATATTTGAATTCAGTATGCGATTGAGTGGTACCATAACTATGTTATAAATCTTTTTTTTTTTTTTGCCAGTTTGAATAGTGTTTTAAATGACGCAGTACTGGTCATTAAATATATTTCCGAAAACATTATAAAATTTGTATACTATCAACCGGTTCTATTAGTCATCTATACTTATAATAAAGCTCAATGTGTGTGTGTGTGTGTTGGCGCTCTACAGGCCAGACCGTTGGACCTACATCTACCAAATTTGGTACATGCATACCTTGGAGGTTCGGAATGTGCACCTCGGAGCCCTTTTTTCGAATTTTTAATTAGAATTTGAATTAATTAAAATTTAGTGAAATTTCGACGTTTTTCCGCTATAACTTCCGAAAATATTATTGCACAAACATGATTTTTACATCAATTTAAAGATAAAAAAATTAGCTTTCTAACGGTATCAGTTTTTTTAATTTATAACGTAAGCTTCTATTTTTAACGAATTTTTAAAGAAATATTTTAACCATGTTTTTATCACGTGACTGGATAAAATAAAAGAATGCCGGAAGTTCAAATAAAAAAAAATTATCATCGCAAAATAAATCTACAGAAATGCAACTGTCAGCACGTGACAGGATAAAATAAAAGAAATATAAAATGTGATATTTTCTTTAAAAAATAAATGCAAATGATTCTATGATCGTTTGCAATATCTGTATCATTAACTCAATAAATCTTTTTTATTTACAGTAAACCTGATTGAATTTAGACAGGATATGCGTTGAAATCCGGACTTAATGGCATATTTATGTAATCGTTTGCAATATCTGTATCATTAATTCAATACTTTTTTCCCTTTCTCGCTTTCTTTGAAAAAAAAAACATATTTTAATATTTTGGCAACATCATCGATAAAAACATTTTTAATATTTTGGAAGCATAACCGATAATTAAAACTGATTGATTTATAAAATTAAAGAACATTATTAGGAATAGGTGTTCTTTTAGAACTTTTCGTCCATCATCTTAAAGAAAATATTGCTTTCAGGCCAATCAATTCCCTGAATTACTTCTAGGCTAATGAATATGTGATTTAATTGAAAATTTTAAAACGCATTACTCATGGCGAACCAGCTGGTCGCCAAAGGCGGCTAGTATTTAATAAACTGTTCTTGGCATACCTGCATTTTAAACATAAAAAGCTCTTCTCAGCGGCTACCAAAACTGGCTGAATTTCGAGACTTTGAATATCACTATTTTAGGCGATTTTAAATTTCTTCAAGGGCTGTCTCAAGGCAGATCATTCAGTCAACGGACTCCTTTTCCTAAAGTGGCTGTTGGTCGGTTATAAATAATGAAGTTTAAAGTGTCATAATTTTGTCAGTTTTGATATCAAAGCAGTGTTTTTAATATTAAAAATGGTAATGTGTGAAAAATATTTACTAAACATTAGTAAAGGACAGACTGGCTGCATAAAATTTATACTTCATAACTTTTTTTCATCAGTACATTTATTGACTGAAACAACATATACAGTATTTTTTTTCTCTCCCCATTTTGAAATATGTATCTTCTTTTAACGGTTTAGAAGTTAGACGGTTTACAGCCACGATTATAGTATTACAGATATTGAATGTTTTTTTTTCTGGCAGTGATATTTTCTAGTAAAAACAATGTTTCACGTAGGAAAGGAAAAAAAAAATACTGTGACCTTTCTCTTCTCGACTTTCTGGTATATTAACATAATGTGTCGCGTTTTATTCTTTTTAATATTGTGAATGAAACCAAGTATATATTCTGGACATTTGTCTGGAACTGAATCCAAAATTTAAACATGATTACCTTTTTTTATGATAAGATCGCTCACCCGGTTGTATGACTCTTGCGTACAACCATATGCGCACGACTTATAAAACTGTCAATCAGTGATCTAGTTTACAATGGGTTTGTGTTACTGTAAAGGCTCAATTTTAGAAGAGGCTGTAAAATTTTAAACGCTATCTGAAAGTGTCAGATTGGGCGATAGTTAACATGTTAAAAAAAATTTCGAATACTTAATGACGTTGTTTAATACACAATTTCATGCGTTTTGATACTATCTGAATACTTTCCACTTTGTTTTTTATGAAGCATGAATTGCTTTTCAATGAATTTGTTCAAAAGTTTGTGATAAAAATCAATGACGAATGATATTTCTTTCGTATAAATATTATATCCACTTTCGAACAATGATCTAGATTTTGGTAAATGAATTATTTTACATGAATTTAACGATTTGCATTAAACAAAGCAGTTATGGTTTCATTAGTTTTTGTTTTATTTCTTCTTGATTCGTTTTTTTAATTCAGTAAGTTTGAACATTGAAATGTATGTTACTTAAATATAGGAACTTTAAAAAAATGATTGTTTCTTAAGTATGGAGTACAATTAAATGATGTTAAAAGTATTTAAACGATTTGTAAGGTGGAAGTAATTTTCCATGCTATATAAGTTTTTTTTTAAATTCCAGAGTAGAACGCCTTTAAAAATTTAAACTTTTCTGTATATCATCGTAGATTTAATTTCAATGTTGTTACTTTTTAAAAAAATCTGAACTCTGATATAGATAAATTATTTGTTCATTATATGACTTCGCATTTTGTATATGAAATATTGTAAGTACACGGTACATAAAATAAGCAGCTTACTAAATCAGAAGTATATTAATATTTAGCTTACTGATCATTTTTATCTGCCAAAATTTGTGATATTAGTTAAATTCAAATTGACTTTTCTTCTAGTGGCACTATTTAATAAACCATACTCCAATTCTACTGTTAAAATATAAAACAGAATTTAAAAAAAATATTTACATTAATATATGCAGTATATGTTTTTCAGAAACTTTATTTTTTTTAAAAGATTGTTCTTATATGTGAAATAAGTCATTAACTGATAAGTCATAAGTGTATTGAATGAAGCTCTGGCAATATACCCTTCAACAAATTACACCTACACCTTTATTGAAATTTTTACTGATTAGCTATGCGTTTTTAAACCATATTTTAAACAATGTAATTATTTCGAATTTAAGAAGAATTCACGGCCATTTTAAACCTTCTAGGGGCTCTGTGATAATGCAAATCTCGAAACAACTTTTTCCCTCCTGTTGTTTCTAACTGGACATTTCGTGGTCGATTAAAAATTTTTTTTCTTCCTGTTTTTGTTTCTAGTATATGAGGAATAAAGGTGGTTTAAGGGAAAAGGACCAATCATGTGATTGGTGCACGAAGTAAAGTTTGAGAATATTGAATTTCACCTCTTCACTTTTATTAGTTCTTCTTTTTATTAGTACTACGATTGATTTTTTTTTTAAATTATAAAGACAATTTTATATTTATAATTTTTAAAATCGCATTGCGTTTTGATAGCTTTTTAGTGATTTAAACCAACTTATTTATTTTGAATTGCAATTTCCATCTCTTCTTCTTATAATGTTTAATGCTTCTTTTTTGTGAAGGATTTTTGTTACTTAAATTTATTGAAGACAAAATAATGCTAAGCCTCCGCTTTGAGTGTAATTTTCTGGAGTTATGAATATGTGTGGCAACACTTTTTGAAAATTTAATCTATTTAGTAAGTGAATTATTGCGAATGAATTTTAAATCTCTTTTAATTCAAATTTTGATGAAATATTTATTCATCTTAGTTTGAGAATTTTCATCCCTGATTGTGAATTGCTGTTGAATAATATTATTTTTTACCGTTGTAGTTTTGGCGCATATAATTTCTTTAATATTACCGTGAAAGATCCTGAAAACATAATTTAAACCATTTCCTGCCGTTGTTAAAATATGAGAGCATTATAGAAGCGTGAGAAATTCAATTTATTCTCCGAAAGCAATTGATTTTATTTTTTAGATAACCTTTAATAGTTTGGTTACAAAAAAAGCATTATTTTCTTCCATGCCTTATTTCACCTAATTTTTAAAAAGATGTAAAGAAATTGTGTCGGTATGAAAGCTCTTATCTGATTGTTTTAAATTCATAACTTCTATGCGTGATTAAGTCTTATTTCATCGGAAGATTAAAGTACTTATTTTTCATGAAGCGTTGGATGTTAGTAGAGTGCATGTCGTATACGTCTATATAATACATAAATTGTGTTTGGTTTCGCTGATAGCTAATGCCACACAGTCACTTATGTCTTCTAAACCCTCTTATTACAAGCAAAATAGTTTTTTGTTATTTTTATTCTATTTCACATGAAATGATTTATTCAGTTAATACTAGAGTTTTACTCGTTTGACCACTTTCCTGCCCCTACGATTAAAAGGGTGTGTCGAAACATGCTTCTAATTGGGCATAATAGACCTTGTCCTTTGGGAAGAGGTCCATTATTGTGCATCATTGTTTTTATTCTTCAGCATCCTCTGCGTGATAACAAAATGATGTGAATTCTTTTTAGTGGCGTATAATTGTAACGATACTTGCTTGAATTAAATCTTTGCCAACCATAACAATATACATTCTTCTTTTCTAAGACCTATATGTAAAAATTTAGCAAGATTATCTCCGTGTAACACGTGTAAATAAGTTGAAAGTTGCTGGTATCATCATCTCAGAAAACAAAGATACGGATATGTGTGGGAGAAGGAGCTATTAGAAATCTGAAATCTTTATCTGTGAGTCATTAGTTGTAAAGGAACTTTCTTTATAAACTTTACTATGTAATTACGATGTTAAGAACTATGAGAAGTAGAATTATTTTTACGAACAAATTTAAGATGATTTATGTGGGTTTGAGTTTCTTTTTTAAATAAAATGCGGAAAACGTGCCTGTCTGTGCCTGTGATAAGTCTGACTTAGCGTTTCAGAGGAGGAATGGATTAATTTGATTTCTTTAGAGGTTGAAGTTTTAGCAGCGAAAAATTTAATTTTGCATTAAAATTGAGTTGAGACTGAATGAAATTTATTCTGGTAAAGAAAAGAAAATTTTGTTCGTTTATTTTTCTGCCCGGAAATAATTGAAATTCGTCTACCTTTTCAACTGTCTGGATTCTTTTAAACGAAATTATGGATTTATTTTATTGTCATTTTAAATCTGATAGTGATAGAATTTTGTTTTTTGCTGTTAAAAATGTCCAGAACTGTAGTTTCAATGCTTGTAAAATAATTTTTTGCTATTAAATACCCAAGGAGATATAAATTAATCAAATAACGATTATAAAGAAGATTCAATTAATTTCATTTGAATAATACTTGAATTATTCAATACTATGAATTACTATTTTTTCTGTACCTTTACTTATGCTTGTAAATCTGAGTCATTAAAAGGATTTTCTATTCCAGCTGTAATATTTTTAGAATTACATTAGCCAATAATTTTATATTTTAACAGTTCTTTCGCATTTCTTAATCCCCATATGAATTTTATGGCATAGAACTTATTTTTAAAGATATATTTTAAAAAATAGATAATGAAAGGCAGCGACAAATAACATTCTTTTCTCAATATAAGCACAATTACAGACGGTAAGACCAATATAAGTTTCCATTCACCACCTCCTAGGATTCATCGTTTCTATTTTTTTTTTAGCAACAAACAAAATAACTGCCATTCCCAGATGGCAAGCTGAATCTATTGAAAATGTCATCCTCACAATAAACTTAATGAAAAACATCGCTTGATTAATTATGAAGTAGACGGTTATATTTCATTTTAAAGCCAGGTGTGACTTTTTATAAAATGAAAGAAAACATATTAGTATTCTGAATAATTTCTACAAATGCTTTGCTGATATTTGAAGCAATATGGTATATTTAAGTTTTTGACTGCTGCTGTTGCCATAGTAACTGATATTTCACTGGAATTGCATTTTTGAATTACCGCTGAGATTTTTTTTGGGGGGGGGGGAGTGTTGTGAATGATAGGATTTGCATTGTAAGCTGCGAGTCTGTTGAATATTTATGAGGGTAAGGAAGCGAGTTTCTGGTATTGTGATAAGCTGCATAGGTGTGTAATATTTAATAAAAGCAATGGAAGCTTTGCATTTTATCTATTTTGAAGTTTATACATTGGTTGCCTTGCAATCTGTGTTAACTAAAAAGCAAAATATTATTTTGAAAGATTTCGTATTATTCCGAATCATTTTTCTCTTCTCTTATTCAATGGAAAGATGTAGAATCGAAAACGAAGCCCCCCCCCCCCTTCAAAAGCTGTTCCTTTTACTGTTTATATATGATACTTTGAAGGGGCTTTCCATCTTTAAAAACATTAAAATTACATTTCAATAATACTTTTGTAAAGCATTAAAGATGTACCCAAACTGTATTGTATTTCATCATCTTCTTTTTATTTATTTATGTTTGCAACTTTATTGGTTTTTAAAGGTATGATGAAAATGGAATTTTAAACTTATTCATAAGTTATCCGCTTAAGGCAAACTTCATTTTTTGTTTGGTTTACAGTTCCTATTGATAATCGTATCGAAAGCTTATTTGTTTGAACAGTTTGCTAAAGCAGTTTGGTTTAATGTTTAAATTCAAACTTGAATTTCCTCCGGTAACTTCACACCATATAAAGATCTTTACATATGTATCAAACTGCGTTGGTGTAGTTATTTAATTTGGAGAAAAGGAACCAGAGTAAAATGATTCAAAAATGTAATCATTTTAAAATTCTGAAAATAAAAAAGGCTTATGTACCGAAGTCCAATTAGCTTGAAAATTGCATGATTTTTATTTGGATTTTATTTGGTAAGCTTATTTTGCTATATTGGCATTTTGAATATTAAATGAAAGAACCATTATGATGTGATTCTTATGTTGCAGACTCCTTAGCATTTAGATTGTGTAAAATTTTTCTAATATTTGTCCATATCTACAGAATAGAAATTGCCGTTTATTATTGAATTGTCTCTTTCGGATGTGAAAATATAATTCTAATATTTTTCTCATCTCCTTATGTTAAAATTCTTTTTGACAAAATTGTGTAATTGGTTCTTTTACTCACATAGTTTACTCTTTTGGTTTTTCGTTGTAGTTTTTCCCTGTCTTCGAATTGCCTCCATTTAAATTAAGCCCGGATTACATTTTCTTCCACAACCAACCTGTAAACAATCTGGTACAACATTGTTTGATAATGCTTTTTTTTTCATTGCGAATGAATATTTAAAAATTCCTCCTTATCTGCAATGTAAAATAACTAATTCAATTAGTATAACATTATTTATTCACTTGTATATTGTGAGATCGTTTCTTTCTGAAAAGATTGATACGTTTCTGCTTTTAAAATAGTTTTTTTTTAAATAAGATTTTACTAATATTGTATTCTTCAAAAGGGGTTGTCACTTTTTGTATGACTTTCAACTTGAGAGATTTTAATATTTACAAAATCATCGGAATTTTAACTGTACATCATATTTATTCTTATTTAACTCAATGTTAAATTACTCCTAATAAAATTTTATAGAAAATTTCAAAGATTTTTTTAAAATTAAAGATCTACAAAATCACCAATATACTGATTCTTAAAAAAATTAGTATGTGGAATATAAGAGGAATTTGGCTAGTTTGTGAAATTGATAAATATGCTATTTGTACCTGTCATTTTTCATTTTTTTTCTTGTTTCGTTTTCAGAAACTTGGTAGAATACTAAAATGAAGTTATTACCTTGGAGTGCGAACTCTCTTAGACAAACTGACACATCGTTCCGAAGCCACTTTTCAGATAAAACGTACTTACGGTAATTATCTTGGAATGATGACACCCGAATGCGCGGGCATTCTTTCCTGTTTCTCTTAAAAGACATGGCACCTTTCTGTTTAATTATACTTCACGCATGGCTATGCCATTAACAGCTCTATCTGGTGATTAATCTATTACAAAAATGATATGCATCTACCTATATTGTTTTCGTAGATGATTTATTTGTGAGACTTTCATTATTTCTGTGCGAAAGAGTTCTCATGGGTTCGCTGTACACGAAAGGTTAACTCCAAACATACATTGGAACTGCCGCTGGAAAACGGTTATTTGATTGTTCATGATTGGTTTAGTGTTAGCATGGCAGTATATTAATTTTTTTCTGTCTTTTTATTGTTATATTTTAATGTATGTTTCCCTTGTAGCTCCGTGTCATCGTATTTTGACTCATTGTGTATTAATATCTTATTTTGCATTGTACAAAATCTGTGCAACTTATAAAATTTATTTTTTTTCAAAGAATATGACAAATATAATTGTATGAAAAAAAATACCGTGTACTCTATAGTGTAAATATAATATGATAATGATATTAAAAAAAAAAGATTTTGATGATAGGAATTTAAAAAATTCAAACAGTGCGAAGATGATTTAGTTTATTTCAAAAACGAAAACTAATATAATTTTTAAAATTCTTTTGTTAATTTAAAATTTCAGAATAAAATTATTAAATTTTATTTGAAATTGCATAGCTGTAGATATATCACAGTTTATTCATTTATAAAACTGATATATAATTTTATCGTACTAACTATTGTTCAGTATAATAGATTATTATAAGGCATTTCTCCAACGCGCATATAATATTTCAAATTTTCTGCACCCTTATTAGAAATTTTTTCTTTGCTATGCCAGGCTTGGTTATTCCGAGTTTATCTGGAATTAAATAAATTTTTCAATGCTGGCGTTTCGCATATGGAGCTTATGCTTGTTAAATTTGTGGTTCTCAGACGTCCTCTCATTGGTGTGATACGAAAGTGTATTGAATAGACTGCCAGCTGAAGAGTATTTAAACCCTTTGAGGGGTGTTGATACAGAGTTTGTTTCGCCTTTTTAAGATTTTTTATAAACTTATTCTCTTCATTTTATCTCATTGTTTTAATATATATTTGAATGCTTCCTGTATTTAAGAAAATTATAAAACTTGTTAAAATTATTTAGGGTGTCGTGAAATAATTTTAATTCCATTCTTTCTTTTACAATGAAATTCTTTTTTTATGTGTAACAGAAGAGTGTGTTTTCGAATAAATGATTGGCTTAAAAGTGAATTTGTAAGATTCATTTTCTATATTCATAGCATATTTAATCGTCTAAAATTCGTGGATCAATTGCATTTTATTTTTTAAAATATTGTTTAAATTAATATTTATTAATAAGTTTATTTGTATAATTTTTTTTAATGAATTTCACATAAATTGCCTTGAATTAGTTAGTAATGAATGCCTGCACAATGAAAATAATGTAAATATTTCATTATATACTAAAATAAAAGTATTTATTTCGAAAAAAATGTGTATGAACATATGTCAGTCACTCCTTTCTAGAAAAATTTCTTTAAATATAAGAGATTTTATTGTTAAGGGATAGAACTTCGAAGGTGTTTATTTATTTATTTAATTCAGTATCCGTTGAAGGGGGAAATCTGACAACAGTTCAGAATA
Organism: Argiope trifasciata; assembly: GCA_026543055.1. Taxonomy (NCBI): domain Eukaryota; kingdom Metazoa; phylum Arthropoda; class Arachnida; order Araneae; family Araneidae; genus Argiope; species Argiope trifasciata. Next base: position 8,507,707 of record JAPMOQ010058975.1, read on the forward strand.
AAAACATCTGTTCCATTTAGTTTCTATATATTAAATGTTGTTTTGCTAAGACCCAATAAATTTTTAAAAAATAAAGTGAGTTTGTGAAATTTTTAGAATTTTGATTACTATGAATGTTTTTTTTAAAAATATTTCTAAGTGCATTTTAATGCAATTAAAATATTTTCTAATTTGTTATTTATTAAGTGGGCATTGCTCTCATCTTTATCTTTAATTGTTAATAAAATGTAAGAAATTTTCTAGGCACTATATAAAGCATTTGAAAAATGTGTTTCTGTGTCATTGAGATTTAAAACCTTATCTTTTTATAATCAAGTGTTTTGCCTTGTATGTCTAATTTTTAATTGAACAAAGTTGCTGCAATGCGCGAAAATGTTTACAAATATTTTTTGCAAAAATGAAACCAAGTTCGTACGAGATATTTCTGATTTTACCTCGATATCTATGAAATGCTCACGAATTTGTCAGATGCATTTTCTATATTCTGGTTTACATATAACAGGTATTTGTTAATAATTCGGTTGCTTTTCTATAAATGCATATATGTTTGCAATTTGTGCAGAAACATACATACATAGACATGCTTCTCTCATTCCCAGTTTCATTTTGTCAGCGCTTGCTTTTCCTAGAAGCCCATTCTAGGAGGAAGATGGGGGACTGTACTCTTATCCAATTTCTTCCATCACATATCCCTGTGTCTCCCAGGGGACTTACACTTGTGCTCAAAGCGAGCCGTCACAAACAAACAAATATTTGAATATCCACCATGTAAGACACGTTCCAGATACAACTTTTGGCGAAACGAGATTGTATCGTATTTAAATCAAAGGGATTTGAAAGGTGTATACCAGTGACTTGACACGCCGCGCAAGGTAATCGATCGCATTTTCAGCGAACTTTCTATTTGTTTTGAATACTTCAAAGGTAGGAAGTCTATAGACATGCATTCAAATGTTTTCAATTCTGTTCATTAAGAACAATTTATTTCCTGTTAACTCTTTCCCTCAACATTCATCTTTGTGTTGAAAGAATGTAATTGACCAAGTGCTGTGCTGGATATTTGATTTTCATCGGACATGTTAAAATTAAAATGAGATTTTTCTTTTGAATGGTTTTAGTAAAAGAATGACCATTTTGAGTTTTATGCTCTAATCGTTTTTCCCCTTCCCGTCTTTTTTATGAATAGGCTTCAGTTCCCCCTCCCTTTCTTTTTCTGTGTAGAAATAATAACTTTGCTGATTATTTCCTGCTGGATTTCAGTTTTTTTCTTCTTTTTCAATACTTGTTGGATATTTTCATGTTTTTCTTTTTGCTAATATTACTTAAGGATATTTTTTATTTTTTGTGCTTAAGAAATATTTTAAGCTTGGGATCATTTAGTGGGAAGTATCATTTGAAATTTAGTTTTATTTTCAAGTTGTTCAATTCTTAAAGTATTGGACAGCAAAATTGTCATGTTTATAGAAGATGACATTTCATTGTATTCGTGATGCTCTTAATATCTTCGCTTGCAAAATCAGTTGTCATATATTTATCAGGAAATGAAGAGCTCTGTTTTTATAATTAGAGTTAAAATGTGAAGTAGGCATTGTAATACAGTATTGACAGGGGACTTTTATTCACGTTTTTTGATAATTAATGCAGTAATATGGGGAAATTAATGCCATATACTTCATACAGCATACTGTCATTAGTATGTTCATTAATGATAAATTTCTATCAAATAAACTGGAAATTAAACGAAAAATATTAATTATTTCAAATGATATATTTAAAATATTATTTGAGGAGGCTTAGTATGGAAATTACATCGGTTAACTTATCTTAAATATAGCAATCAATCGTTTTATTTCATGACGCTATTTTATCTTTGAAAATGTTTTCCGATTCCACTAAAGATGAAAAATTAATACGCAGCACCAAATTTATGTATAAATTGGAAAAAATTGGAGATTAAAATATTAATGGAAAAAATATGGTAATTATGTATTTTTTACAAATCTTCTGAATCAAGATGCATTTTAGAATTATTTTTGTGCACTTGTTGAAGTGTTTAACGAGCACTCTCTCTTTTTGTGTGCGTGATTTTTTTTAAATCAAAATTATTCAAAAAATCCATTTTAATTGAACCAGTTTTCTAAATATAATTTAGAATTGTAAAATAAAGTTACGTTGTATTATGAAGTGTTATAATTAATGGTAAGATTGATGTGTTTCAACAGCGTACAATTTATCGGTTAATATTTATGACAGATAAAAGTGTTTAATTAATCGCATTAACTAGTTACTACAATATAACCACTATATAATTAATTAAAATTGGTTAATCATATTGGTTATTACGTATGCAAAATGCAAACTATTCTGAGTGAACGCTTACAAATGAAATTCCATAAATTCCTCAATAACATAATACTTAGCAGAATATCTAAAGAAAGCAGCAACATAACATACAATAAATGTGTTTAACCCTTTATTTTCTGGTAAATGTACATTGTATGTCATGTTTTGTGTTTCATCAGAATAGTGTAGAAAAATGAAAATGCATTTTCTAAATCTTTTTGACCGATTGAGTTCAAACTGAGATAATATTTGCAATTATGATGATGGGACTGATTACCGGATTTCGTTTTTGAGTTATCACGTTCGTTTTATTCACGGATAGACTGCGATAGACATTCAACAGAATGACAGATTTTGTTGTAAAATTTGCTGAAAATCTACATTTTCAATGTGAAAACTGTTTATGAAATTTTATGTCTTCCGTTGCGTTTTTGAGTCATCGCATTTACGGACAGACTATCATTCCAAAAATTATGCGCTGAACTTATAATTTTTTCAAATTCGAAGAAGTCTGAAACGTGGATATTCCTTAAAATTGGAAAGACGAATTTTTTGACAATTGCAGCGCTTTCATTCTTTATATTTTGTATTTGAAAAAGTAAATACTTAATCATCTTTATTTGATTTGATACAGCAAGCATATAAAACTAGAGAGTAAGTTTAAAAAATTATTGTCAAATTATATTTTAAATTTAAATCGTCTGCAGATATGAAATAATTTTGTGCGCATCCCTCATCTTTGGAATTCTATATGCGGTATAATTCGTGCTGAAGTGCTTGCTATTATCTCCCGGCGATTCAATTTATTTTTCCGTAGGCATTGCGACCCTGCAGAATGTTAGAGATAACGTGTGCGGTATTATTTTCACTGCTAAGGAGGGGGAATAGAGGAGATAGCTTCTTAACGACATGAAACTTCCATCAACCATCTGAGGAATGTAACGAGATTTTTGCTCCTTCAACAGGTTGCTCGCTCGATTTTCCACATTATGGTATTAATTAAAAAGGACTCGGTTTCTGTTTCCTCAAACGCTTCTTAAAATAATGACGCCATGGTTAATGTTCGCTAAACCCTTAAGTTTGGAGAACTATCCTGGAGTTTTCGGGGATGCTTTAAGGAATGCATTTTCTCCTTATTAATATATAGAAATAAACAGGATTTAATATTGGTATGATTTCATTAGCTGAAAAGAATATGCTTTAATAATTCCGTAACTAGGATACAATTAGCAATTCTAATATTATTCCGTATTGGAAATAATTATTATTATTGCAGTTTGAGAAATATATATTTATAAAAATAAAATATAAACGATGCATTGCTTTATTATAGTCGAAAACTCCCTTGCCTTTGATGTTAGTCTGAAAATTTCATGTATTCATAGTTTTTATTTCAAATATAGAGAATATATCAAAGATAAGGGGGATTTGATTTTACATTTAGATTTTATACTTTTTGATTAATAATGAACCTTAGCCATAAAAATTCTTTACTGTTGTGATTTGGGATAAAAGCAAATAAATTATTCGAGCGTCATGAAGTTAACACTAATGTAAAAAAAAACTTTCAAGTTATATTATATAAGTTAAATTCTTAATGTTCCTTGAATAAAGTCTTCTCAAATTATTTGACTCCAAGTTATATTTAAAATATGCAGACTTTTGTAGACTGAAACTTTGCTGTTTCATTTAAAAGGAATTAATTTATGATGATATTTGTGTTTAGAAAGATTACTACCTAATTTTAAATTCATTTAAATCTTCATCCAACAGATGAAAAATAGCGATTTTAACCAAATATAAAATAATGCGTACGGCTAATAAGTAGGTTTTTATTACTTGCTTACGAGGATATTAATGTGCCATCTAATTATACGAGGATGTTAATGCGCGTTGGTAATTATTCTCTACAAATCAGGGAGCATATTTATTCCAAAAAGTTGGTTGTTAAGCTTAGGCATTTTCTCAGTTTGAACTATTTCCGCCTTCTGCTTTCAGTTAAGGAATCTAAATAAAAACATCATTAAGAGCAGAGAAAAATATATTCTAGTTGCGCATAATTCTAATGAAATACATAATGGTAAATCAACCATTTATTTTCACATATCAAAGTTAAGATAGTGTGGATTCTTTTTTTCCTCCTCTCCCTGCTTTCTCTCTGGTATCTTCGTCTCGAAATTCCTAATGCATCTGTCCACCCTTTTTCACACTTGGGTATCAGATCTCGTTATCCAGTAATTCCCTTATCGTCCCCTTTCTTTTAGCTTCTTAGATCTGAATGAAGCTCTGGCAACATTAACGGGTCTTCTGATCTTGAAGATCGCATCGTAATTTGTTTTCGTTTACGATGACTGAGCAAGTGCTTAGCGTTGCCATAAAACTGGCATTCCCCGATGAATTATTCATCTCTCATACTAGACATGCAAAAATAACTTGTTGTATTCCATACTAGGAAGAACTAACTGGATATATTACGAAGGATTTCGTCAACAACTCCACTGAACGCCGTATACTTGTTTACTATATATTTTCTTCACTTTAGAATGGATTGCATGCCCTTCTTATAACATTTTGTGAATAAAGAATTGATTTATTTCAAAGGGATGTTATATTTAAAGTTTTCTGTCTTTAAAATACTACCACCCCTTCAAAAATGTGAGCATGAAAAAACATTAAAATATATGGATTTGTAATGTAATTTAAATTTGGCTTTGCTTAGTGCTTTTAATTTAAATAAATCACATTTTTTTCCACAAAATTCAAGATAAAATCAAGATATATTTTTATTTGTCAAATGACCCGGTCTAATCTAAAATTTTAATGCTGAGCATTTTCAAAGACTGATCTTATCTTTAGAAATTATTTATTTATCAACAGTACGAGATGCGTATTAAAAATAAATATATATGCCTTCGTTGGACCAATTGCAGCTATAGTGTTCGAAAAATATCGATTGAAATTATCTCCTAGACAGGCTAGGTACAGAATCTAGTTTAAAAACACGCTCTTAGGTAATCATAACGACTACTCTGACTCGTCCGAAGGAACTCGGAAATTTTGAATGACTGAAATGCCTTGACATTCTAAGATGAGAGCTATGGATGAGTCCTAAGGGCTACGGTATTACCCTTCCCATTGGAGAGCTGTCCCAGCCTCAATAGGGGTTAATCAATCCTACACAATTTCTCTTAACAGGGTGGCGAGAACCAACCGCCATACTGGAAGCTTTTCATCTCTATGTCCAAGGTGCCTCTTAGGTGAAGCGTGATTAAGTTATCAAAAATCACCGATTTTCTTTTGTTTTGTATCTGTTGGTTAATTTTTTATTAAATATTGAATCTAAAATATTTGAGCTACAACTGTAAATTACTTTCAGCATTTAATGTTGTGTTTAACAAGATTATTATTATTATTTCCATCATTGTCATAATTCGTTCTTTTAAAGCAGATTCATTATTCTGTTCATGAGATAATTAGACTTAAAAATTAAGTTAACGAGGGAGTAATACTAGTGGTTTCGATGTTTACGATATAAATTTTACATGTTTGATTCAATTCTCATTTTTTTAGAAAGCTTTTTCATTCTGTTTATCATTTTATCGCAGAATAAAGTTGTTTGCATTTGCCATTTGTTCAAATTGGTGGCTGAAATTAAAATCTTTTGAACTTATTTTCTGCAGAATAAACTTTAAAGTTTGTTTCTTTTAAAGCTTACAAAAACTTCATCCAAACGATCTCATTAAAAGGAATCGAAATACATCATGCATTTATTATTAACATCTTCAATTACAAATACGCTTTTGATTGTGAACAATTTTACCTTATCAATAAATTAACTCAATAATGTATTATTACATTATATATTCCTTAACTCTTTCAAGCACATTCACAAACGAACTCAGAATCTGTTCTGTGCACTTGTGTAGTAAAGATCTGTATTCATTCAGTTTTAAATTTGTTGAATACTTCCTCATAATAAACTCGTGTGCGAGTTAGAACTAATTAAAATTTGATTAATTCTAATTGGCATGTACATTTCGTTTGATCTCGAATCGAAAACAAGCCTCAATTATTTCCAACTTGTAAAAGAATTTATCTGAATCGATATTTTATTTTCTTCTGGTGATATAGAACGATAATGTATGAAATGCATTGTGAGAGATAATTTTAAAAAGGATTAACAACGATACCCAAATATTCGCAAAACTATTTTTTTTAATTCCCCGGTGTAACTTCTAATCGCATTACTTGTTGCTTTTTAATCTTATTGCTCGTTCACTCATTAGTACCGGGACGAAATTTGAGGATTTATTTTAATTAAAGGAGTAAGTGCTTCTACCAGCGTTTTTGGGTAATTATCTTGTGGTCTGAAAAATAAGTTAATTGCTGATGGTCATTAACGAAGAGAAAATTTTAGTAGTTGATTTTTAAATTTCCGGTTTCACGTCAATCCTTTATTTACATTTTTAATGAGTTGTAAATCGTATAGTACTGTCAAAAAGCAACCTTTTCTATAAACAAGACGTATTTATCAGGTTTCATAGTTGTTTATTTTTCAGTTTGTATAGCTAGATTACTCATTCTGGATCCAGTTTATAGTCTTACTTCTGTATTCAAATGTGTTTATATATTGGTTATCTTTTCTTTTAACTTATGAATGAAATTTAGATGTCGTTAAATACTTCAAAGAAAAATCCTCTTAAAAATAATGTTTAATGCTCAGATTTTAAATCCACTCTCAAATTAATAGAAAACAAGTTTTTCCTATCATTTTGCTCTTCTTAGAATATTGTTTAATATAAAGAATGCCTTTTTAACCGAAATTATTTCTTAATTTGCTTCTTTTTTCTGGTGATGGGTTAATTTTCTCAGGTATTTAGGACGATTTGAAACCTACAGACGTATGGCCTTGCTGAATTAATCATGTTCCATCCATCCCCTCCCCTTTCAAGGCTTTTATCTGTCTTTTACGAGTTGCTCACGACAAACAGTTTACTAAAAGTGTGTTGCGATTTACTTTCTCGGAACCTACTTTTATCTTGTCAATGCATTTCACATCGGCCAAGGAAGAGGGAGGAGAAAGGGGAGGAATACCATCATTTTTCAGGATTCGGTTCCGCCAAGATTGCTACTGCTGCTCTTTGCAATCTCTACGAATGGCACAGTCCATCCCTTTATACTAATATTTTATGATTACCCTTTCCGTAAGTTGCGAGTGAGCATATATCATTTTATGTTTACTGTCGTCTTTGGACTTATGTATATGTACTTTCCGAGAAGGGCTTTTTGAGGTTTGGGGTCTATCTACGAAATAAAAACCCGCCTTATTATGTTTTCTTTCGCTCTCTCTCTTTATGAATGTATAATATTTTGTGGAAATTTGGTCTTTCATTCTGAGGCATATGGATTTATATAAATGCGTGGCATATTTAATAACTTTAAATTTTTATTTTGCTTTTTTTTCTGAGTATTTTTGGCATTTCTTATTTTTCTAGGAAATTTACTAACGATGCCTATATTATTAGTTTTCTTCAATTTAAATCATTCCATTAATCACTTAAATATTAGATTATTGTATCTTTAAAGACTTGTCTGTGTATTTAAAGAATATTAAGCACCATAGTACATTCCTGAAGCAGTTAAGGGGGGGGGCGAAATTTGTTGTTAGTGTCGGTAGGTTGACGGTACGAGAAAAACCACACGGGTGTATTGTTATGTCCAGTGAATGAATTCTTAGTGAGATTTTGTATTTAAAAATAATTTAGGCATTTGTAGAACATTTAATTTGAAACTGCAATTTGTCAGTGTGTAATAACTCTTTAAAAACGTATCCCTGTTTAACGAAGTTTTATCGTTTCACTTAGAAGCTTCGTTACAAAGAAAATTTGTTAAAAAGAAATGTGTAAATTACGTTACGAACGAAAGAGAAATTTCAAAAAAGTGAGAAAGAGACCGAAACTTGCTTTATTGGCTTTTAATTCATATCCTAAACTGCGAAAAAAAATGCAGTATCCTGCTCTGCAGAAGTTTTAAAAGAGCAAGTTTTTCATAAAATATTTATATTTTTCTAGTGATTGAAATATATTATTTATAACATTTTCTTGAAATTGTAGCTTTTTTTATTTGTCTTAAATGTTGTTAGAATATCTTCTTGTGGAAGTTTTTTTATAACCTTTTCATTTTCACTATCTTTATTATATTGCTTTCATTACTTTTGTGAACACTTAATAATATCTCATACCCTAAGGATACCCTATCTCATACCCTTCCTTACTATGAAGAAAATTGGAGAGGTTTAAATATTCTGTAATGATACGAGGCCATGGAAATCTGGTAGATTATGTTGGAGTTTAAATAACTGGAAAATCCTGAGATGTTGAGGGAAACACCACTTAAATAGAAATTATCATTCCCTGTATGGAAGGTAAACAACATGCAAATGTTATTCAAAGTCAAGGTTTTGCAAAAAAAATTTGTTACATCGAAAGCTACGTTAAGTGGAAGTGCTTTGGCTAGAGACGTTACCATATTTCAGATAAAAGTGCTTATTGTAATTACTATTTCCTGCACCTTTAAGATACGTAGAAATATGCGTTACGAAATTGACAGATAGTGAAGTAAGTTGAGTTTGCTACCTACTCTCAGTTCTTAGATTTTCGCAGGCTTTGGTTACTACTGTTCGTTTCAGTTTCCTGGAACTACCACTTTTCGATGATCCATTCTCACTAAGGAGTGAAACGCGGAAGGTTGGTTGTACGCATTTCTGGAATTTACTTTATCGTTAAATGTAAGCATCTCCTCCTTTCCTGTTTCCTCTCACCCCTATTACATTGAATTAAACCCATCCTAACGCATTCGGAAAAGCACGGAGGGTTTTAAAATCCGTCAGCAAACAGTAACAACCACGCCCCATTTTTTGCCTTTTGAAAGTCAGTGGTGTATTGTATTTAAATAGAAATAATGTATTGTACTATTGACTTCCAGGGAAAAGACGTCTTCGGGACTGTCACCGCCCTGTCGAGACTTCTTTGCCCCCACTATTGAGAGAAAATATGCCTTTCCTTAAGATAAATGGGCTCCGCGATGGATTAGAAATAAACAAGATAGGGATCTGTGACCTCGAAATTGAATGTTCGATTATCTTTCAGTGAATCCAGTGATTTTATAGAGCAAACAACCTTTAAATATTGCGTAAATATATTAGTTGACATTGGCCATAGACTTATCGATTTTTAGAATAATATTAAAAATCTTGTGTATTTGAGAATACTTTTCTTCAGGTCTTTTGCGCAACTTTATAAAATTATGAAATTAATTTTCTCTACTTACAATCTCTTTAAAATAGAAAAATTGAAATGAAACTTTTTTGGAGCAAGTAAAATGATATCCCATGAAAAAGTTCTTTTGTCTATGATGGTAATGGATATATCTTGTTATTAGACTTTAAAATGCAATTTAAGTTTTAATAGTTTTTTTAGAAGTTTTGAAATGCAATTGATTATCATTTTAAGCAAGTGAATGTCTCTTGTTACACCACTCAATATAATTGAATTAGTTTTACGTACCTAAATTTTGCATGACGGAACTTTAGAATTTTCAAGAATTCTGTGGTATTCTCCTTTTTTATTGATTCTTGTGTGATTCTGTAGTAGTTTATCAGGGGCTATCCCCTCGGAACTTTCCCTATTTATTGGCTCTAAAGCATTGATGGCCTGGTGACATAGTTAATACTTTGGGATCGGTTGACTGCTGAAGTAAGGTTGGATGGCAGTGAAGATAGTGAAGATGACACCTATACCGCTGAAGTGAGATACTTTTATGGGCTTAATGCATTTTAAACCTACTCTAAGCGGATTCACGCCGTGTGTGCAAAGAATTTCTGAATGAAACAGACTTGTGCAATGATATTGAATTGCAGTTATTAGTAAGTATGGAGTTTTGACTACTGGAAATAGTCCCCTCCCCTCCTAAAAATGCCTTCTCGAATGGATTAATCTAGTCATGGATCAAATATTGACGGAATCCGAAAGTTTGATTTTGTACTTGTTCATGTAATTTTTATCATATGACCGTTATTCAGAAATACCAGGGTCGATCCCAATATTGCTTTTCTTTGAATAAACACTTAAATCTATTTAATAAAATCTAAATGATATTTTCATTTGTCAGAAATCATTTCATTTCTTTCGTCTTGTATTAAAAATGATAAAAGCTTAATAAATTTATTGATTATTTTTTTATTTCGATTATGTTCCTTTTTTAATTCTTGCTAATATAAATAATTGCATAACTTATCAAATTATCGAGATTATATCACTAAATTATTGGAAGCTTTCTTTAAAATTATTTTTTCACCCACTGGCAATTTTCCGTACGTGATTTTTAGTATAGTCTGGTAACTATCTAAATTGTTGCTATCTACCTTAATTGAGGAGTATCATTCGCAAATTTATTAGTTGCTTAGCTACCCCCACCTTCCCTGTCTTGGCTACTTACTGTGAAACGCAAATCTTTTCTAAGATTTCTTTATGGCTCTTTATGTAATTGGAGGTCGGACCGTTAGACAGACAGAGATAGAAATGAAGATAACTTTCTATCAATGAATCATAAATCAAAAACCGGTTTGGATTTTTTGTCCTAAGCCACTGCTTGAGAATATCCATCAGTTCAAACTCCCCAAAACTATGTTGTATTATGTTAGTAAGTGCCGTATTCTTTTCAAGAATTTCTTGATCACTGTAATATATTGCTACTGAGGTATAGTGTTTCGCGAAAGAAGTGAAACGAAGAAAACTGAAACTCTAATTTGATTTAGAATTTGTATCTCTGAAAATGTTTAGATTGATTTGCTACATTCGATATTTTTTTGATGTTGTTCTTTTGTGCTAATACTAACTAGGGTGTTTGTGAATTAGCTATATCAGTGCCAGATTCGAGGTATCTTTCATTAGAAGTCATTGATCTTCTGATGAATAGCGTATTATGAGTTAATAGCATCTGATTAAAAATTCGATGATCTGTTACCTTTTCCTTAATATGTGTGAAATTAAATGATAAAATTTGTAATTTTATTTCAGTCATTCTTATTTGTTTTTCTCATTTTTTAAAAACTTATTTTTCTTGTAATACTCACATGATGATTCTAAAGCATTGTGTTAACTAATATAGTCTTGTTTACGCCACAACGCGGTAGTTTTCTCATATATTTCTATATTAGAAGTAATTATTTTAGTGAGCTATGTCACTACCAATATTTGTCTCTCGATTTTAAACTCACATATTTTAAACTTTATAATGTATCCATTTCTTTTCTTAATTCACCAGTAATTGCCCTTTCTAGCAATCTCTATATGCTTTTAGTACCGAACTTTAGTTATTTCATATGTCTCTGTACGTGAACTACTTTTAAAGTTTATCTGGCGAATTTAGAATCATCCTGTGTACATATATCTAAGAAATATTTAAAGCAAAATGCATTAACTCTTTATATGTTGTACAGACCCATGTTATATTTTAAATTTATTTGTCCTTCACCTTATTCTCATAAAATTCTTTATTTGCAGATGTATATACAAAATTGTATCACTGCGTTTGCTATAGGAATTGTCGTTTTAGTCTTATGTCTTATGGATTTTTCTTTATTTTATAAATGGAAAAGGCATTATTTGTTTGTAAAAGAAAGCACAAAATATTGATACAGTAATGCTATGTATTACATCAATATATTATGGTGAATGAACCTCGTAATATTTCTAGATTTGCAGTGTTCTTTGTGAAATATGGCCCGTTAAATGCATAGCAGTAAACAAAAAGAATAAATGTTGAATAACTCCTGGGAGCTAATAAGTATTACCGATAAATTTCTGATATTTTATAACGAATCTGTGTTATAAATTTGCTATTCATCTGGAACAATTTTCTAAAAGAAAATACTATATTGTCAGTTAAACGGGAAGAACGCAGAATGTATGTAAGTGGAGTAGGAATTTTGAATTGTAGTAATTCAAGACGAAGATAGCCCTTTCCCAGAATTTTCTTTCGCCTTAAGTGCTTCCCTTTCAACCCCCTTTCCTTTCAGAAAAATCTTGCCTTGTGGTCAAGTTACCTGGCGCCTCCCGTTGAAGTGTAACTGTCACAGGAACCATTTGTCAAACCAAGTGACCGCCCAAAATAGGCTGCGAAAAGCCTGACCGCGACGAATTGTCTGTTACTTATCTACCTTTAGGATGCCGTTAAAATTTCTTTAAAATATCTCAGTTTACTCATAAGATTTTGGCATGAATAATTCTTTGGTAATAATTGTAATGCAATAATTGTAAACTTTTCATTTAACAATAAAAAGAATTTCAATTAAGTTATTCAAGTTCGATTCCTTTTATTCATTTGTCCGATAACGATGATTTTCTTTATTTTAAACGACTCAGTTTTGCTTTAATTGCCTCTTCGTGAATAAAATTTGCTGTAAACGATACATTAAAGGGAAACGAATTTTCAGTAAGTGAAATCGTTTACTAATTAAATAAATAAAATGTTTTGTTGGCGGCTTATTTAACAATATTAAATCAATACATATATATATATTTTATATATGTATTGAAAAATTTCTAGCATTGACATGACTAAAGTTATGCCTCGAAAGGAAGTTCTTAAATTTTTCTACTGATACAGCAAATGCAAACTAATTTTCAACTTTTGTCAAAAATTTTCAGTTTCAGTGTTAAATTTCTTTCGTTCAACTCAGGCATAAAACTAAATTTCGTTCAATTTTTACATAATTATAATAGTAAAATTCCCTCTCTCAAAACGGCCAGATTTGCTTGAAACTTACCCTCTTCATGAACGAGATTTGCAGTTACTAAGGGCGATGCGGCAAGTAAAAATATTTTCAATTTAAAGATTAATCTTTCCCTTCCAGTTTATTTACTTAACAAAATCTTACAGGTGTTTCATTCTTAACAGGTTTCGTAAATTTATTCTGCATGAATAAAACATGCTAAAAATTAAAATTTCAATTGCATTAAAAATGCATTTATAAATGGCTGAATTTGCTTGGCTTTCCTTTCTTATGAATGAATTCATCATTTTTTTTAATGTCGCAACAGGTGAACGTATATTCTATCTAAAAAGTCGAAACACCTTCCTCTTTGTTTTATTTACCCTAATAGATCCTACCGGTGATTCATTCTTTTAAACTTGTAAGAAATTCTTTAGATGACTATCAGTATTTCCAATTTTAAAGTGACTCAGTTTGCTTAACTTTCCTTACTCATGGACAGAATTCACAAATTCTTTTAAATGACGTAACAGGTGAACTTAAGTTGTAACTAAATGATTAAAACACCTATCTCTTTGCTCATTTATCTAACAAAATCTACAGGTGTTTCGTTCTTCGATATTGTAAGAAAATTCTAAACGCCTCAGAAAATATTTTCCCCTTTAAATGACCTGGTATCCTTAATTTTCCTTCCACCTGAACGAAATTCGCAATTTTTTCAAAAGATGTCGGAAATGAATATATATTTTTTAAAAATAAAATAATCGAAACTCTTTTTCTTAACACATATTTTTAAATTCAACAGGTGTTTTTATTTTTCGATATTATAACTAAATTTTTGTCTCTACGAAAGAGAATCCCTGTTTTTGATGTAATCTGAGCATCCTGAAATGTTATAGGTCGTGTCAATAGTTTTTGTCACCTCGTCAAGTGTTTCACCTTCCCTCTTTTTAATTGCAGGCGGAAGAGCTGAGCGGGATTGTTGGCTCCGCCTTCCGCATGGCATACGCTCAGCAGCTGCAACAGACGCCACATCAGTTGGAGCCCCAACCTGCTCGGAGACGGTCCCCTGGCCCTGTGCTGCTCGGACCGGCTGCTTTGCTCGTCACGTGCAGGGATGACAGATCGCCTAAACCTGCAACTAGAGCTTGCTGGGTAAGTGCATCTTTAATTACTGCGAGCAATGATCCTTTTTGCAGGGACACGCTGTGCAATTTTTGTGATTCGTCACACATTAAATATTTATCTATATCTATCTAAAGAGAATCGTTTTGAGTTGAAAGAAATATTAAATAAAAGCCACTTTCTACTTCATTTTGTTGATAATTGATTAAGATTTGAGATACGTTACTGTCTTCTTTCTTTTCGTAATTTAAAAAAAATGTTAATTAGCCGTGCTTTTAATTTGTTGATTTTGGCGCATGGTGTGAAAAATAATCTTGACTCTTGAAAGTATATATATATAATATATATTCGACTGAGGAGTTTTTCTATTTCTGCACATGCCTTGATTGGTTTGCATCTTTATGGTTACATATTAAATAATTATCTATGCATACTTTCCGAAGTCGTTCTTTAAACAGCAACAACAATAATAATAAAAAACATTAGATAAATATTGTATTTTTTGCTTCTGAATAATTTGTCGAGATTCAATGATTTTTTTTATTCAGATATATATTTATAAAACGTCGGGTAGAATTTTTTAAATACTTTTACGACGACGGCGTAAAAGTTTTGATACGTTCCACCTGTTGATTGTAGAATAAAAACATAAATTTGTGAGCTGAAATCGCTCTCTCTCTCTTTTTTTAACATTTGAGACTTGAGTGCTTTCCTTTCCTATGTGTTTTGAATTCATATATTTTTGCCTTGCCAAATATTTTTCTAATTTTTTTTTCAGATAATAAATAATAATAATAATAATAACAACATTCTGAGATGACTAATTTGCCCGTTGAAGGATTTTACGAAAATGTTTGAGTTTAATTAACGAGCGAAACTAGTATATTTGCTATGAAAATTTTTGGGTTTTTTTTATGATATGTGAACTTTAACTATTAAAAGTGAATTCGATATTTTTAAAACTTTTTCTATCTTTAATTTTTTTTTTGTCGTCTCATTTCATCTTTTATTAGAAATAGATTTAATTGTCGATCTATACAATGTTATATAGTGTAATGATAGAGTTGTTAGTTTTGCTCTTTTGGGAAAAACAAATAATAAACTATGACAAATATTTTTATATGAAAATTTATCTTTCTATCTTGTCTGTACATATCATGAAAAATGTTAGATTTTTATATTTGCTGTTTCTGTGAGCTGGAATTTTTGTTGTTCCCTTTGGACAGTTTCTTATTCTGTTTCATTAAAAAATTACTTGAGATATTTTTTTATTAATAATTTAAAAGATTATCGCCTTAAGGATTCTTTAATTTTTGGATTGCACTTTTCATGTATATGTAAAATAAAAATACGCATTTCAATTTATTCACATTTTACATGTATGTTTGCATTCTTATAATTGCAAATAAAATGGAATTGAATTTCCATAGTTTCGAATTTGGACAAAAAAAGCAATCGCATTGTATTTTAATCTATGGAATATTAAATACGACTCTTTAAATTTATGTCTTATCTGTTTTTAAAACGGTTTTTGCCTTGCCATCTTTTATCAAAGGTTTTGAAAATAAAGAAAAAAAAAATTCTTTCTTGGGATAAACTCTTTACCGAATAAATTTAAAATTCCGCGGTTAATAAAGTAATAAATGATTCATCTCAACATCGTGAATGAAAGCTAATAGTTTTGATGCTTTATTGTAACTTGATGCCTGGGTCAGAAGAAGAGGTTTGCCTTCAATTTCGTCATTCTCGTTCGCGGACAGTAAGATTTCAATAATAAATAGCATATTTTTAGAACAATGCATCAATACATTTTTTTAAGTGCGAAATTTAAAGTCACCTCTTTTCTCTCGTCTTTTGCATCTTTTTAAAGATACAATCTTCCGATTTTTCATCAAATTAGATGTCCTTTTATTAGTTTTTTAAAACATTTTCTTCCTTTCTTTTTCTCTATTATTATTTAGTATTGTGAGATCCCAAATTACGTTCCACATAAAAAAGAGACAACATACAGCATATGCATTATTGTACGAATATATACTAATTCAAATTCGTTTCCAATTTTTAACTACGCATATTGCTTTTGAGATGTTACTTTTTTTGAACAACCAGCCTTACTGTTCACGTATAAACAACAGTGCCCCTAAAAGTGTCTCAATTTACTTCTTTAATAAAAAAAGTAAGAAAATGAAAATAAAAAAAAGTAATATAGAAATTTTTATCGTGTTGAATGAGGATCGGTAGCTATTTTTCCATCGTATTATATGACTTCACATGATACATTGAACGAGAATTCGCTGTTCTTTCTTGTCTTTTTATATAGCTTATCAATTATTCTATTTCTATAACCAAAAATAACTTAAGTTCATTGTGCGTCGAATGTCATAGGATGTATTGTTAAGCGTAGTTAAATAATCCTGAATATGATTTTGATAAATCAAAAATAATTATGATTTTAAATAACATTTGTTTAAAACGTTAAAATTGGTATTCTGTGTAAAAAAATGCATATATATAAACAAAAGTTGTTAGAAATCGTCTATCATTTTCCCATAATTCAAAGGCGCATTAGGAAACGCATTTAATACCATATATCTGCATAACGGGCGCCCCTAGCCTTCTGTCTGTCAGCTTGGGCTGTCAATAGCTATGGCAGGTTAGATTTGCTTTCTCGTTTTGAGACTACACTAGAGTTTAGTTAATCTCTCGTATATTGAAGGCTGAGATTTAAAAGGAACTGGAGCCTTCTTTCTTCCGCTAGAACGGGAGGATGTTTAACCCCTAGAGATGGGATATTGACAGAGGAAGTGCAATCCTACTTTGGTGGACAAGATAAAATCACGTGACGTTGGGACAGAAATTGTGTTCAACCGCATTCTCCGTTTCCCATTATATTTCAATGGTATTTTTTTCCAGCTTTTAACTGTTGTATTTTAAAGCTTATTTAAACCATGGTTAACTATATATGTGCTATTGGATGCACAAATAACGCTTCTAAGGATAGTCCTCTATCATTCCACTGGTATTTACAATAAACATATTCTGTTTATATCCATTTCAAGTCGATTTAAAATTTCCTAACCTCGATCACTCTGTGATTTTGGTGTTATAACTAAATAATATTTCACAGTTTGGTTTAGTTATTGCAATAAATTTCAGTTGTCGTCCTCGTCATCTGACCGTGGTTCAAAATTACGAGGTCCGTCCCAAAATAGCCCTCGTGTAGCTTTAAACGGGACGTAAATATAACTGAACTGAACTGAACAGCCATTAAGCTTCATTTAAACTGATGTAATTGCAACATATTTTACTGCTTGCTTTATTTTAATCTCGAATGTGTTACAAGTGCTTGGCTGCAAGCTTGACATGATTTTTTCTCGCCAATACAAGTATTTACATAAACATTATTGACTGATCAATAATTTTATTTTAAAGCAAATAAAGCTCCTTATTATTTCCGATATGTTGTTCCTTTTTTACCATAAATATTCGAATTGTATTTATCGTGAATGATATTAAATCCAATCTAAATTTAGCAAAACAATTTTTCATGGCATATTTACCTTATAGGTCAATTTTCCTTAACAATGCTTTGTCAAAAAAAAGGCGCACAGTAAAATTTTTCTATTTAATTACAAATATAAATTAATAATTAAGATATTTGTAGTTTTTATCGTTTTTTTGTTGCTATTTTAGTGATTTTAATAAGCACTATTTTAGCTGTAAGTATTCCATTTGTATATGAGTTTCAATATTTATAATTTATATTGCAAATATGAATGAAAACATAAATTTAAATAATATGAATGAAATTATTAATTATAGATTCTCTCTTTTCGAAAATAATTAAGTAATCTCTTCTACATTCTTAAAATTTTTAAAAATCTTTTAATTGGGATACTTAAGTAGAATCAAGAGATAAATGGTTTTAGAAAAGGTTTCCTACCAGTTTTAAACTAAAAAATAACTGCAGTAATTATTAAAATTATAAAAGAAGTCCATAATATATCGTTTAAGATTCTATAATTTCCATATCAAATAACATGAAAAGTATTGATGTATGCATATGCCCAGTATATTAAAAAAAAAAAAAGACATTTCATTTTAATAATCTGGTTGGAAAAAAAAAAAAGGTTTTTTGTCTGTTTGAGTTAATGATAGAAATTATTCGAACATGTAATGTAAAATCTTAAGATGTTTTTTGGCAAAGAACAGAAATAAAATGTTTACTTAAAGAAGAAAAATAATCACTTTTTATTAATGCACAAAAACAAAGTAAAAAACTAAACGACATTTTGAACTTGATTTAATTTATCAATAAACTTGGATACTGGTGCAAAAAGAAAACATTATTTTTGAAACCAATTTGCTTAATTTTTAAAGAATATAAGTAATCAACCATAAAACATTAAATAATTAAGACCGATTTCCAGAATCATCAAAAATTAAATTATTTTTGAAAACCGCAACTAATTATGTCGGAGAAATTAAAATTTAATTCCTAATTAAGCTACAAAAAGTAAACAAAAATAAAAGCCCAATGAAATAAAACTATTTATGAAACAAATTTAAATTAAAATAATTTAGTAAACTAAACTAATTATGGAAATGGCACTAAAAATTTTAATCGAAACTAAAAATTATTTCGAATTCGAACAAGATTAAAATTAAAATACTAAAAACCTATCATTGTATTTAGTGAGCGCTAATGCAGTTACTTCTAAAATACAAATGAATTTAAATAAATTAGCAATGTTATGTTATGTTGATGTTGATTATGTTGTATTCCTTTTTACTTGACTTGTATTGCTAATATATATATATATATATATAATATACTGTTTAGTAAATGTTAACCGGAAAAGAAAACCGATCAGACCCAATGTCAGGGAGCAAAATGTTGCGCGGCAGTTTTTGAGTATGCCAAGATTTGCGATATGGCGCCAAAAAAAGATGTTGCTACTTCCAGATTTTTCCTAAATCACGTCACTCATGTTGGCTACACTTGTTTAGACAGGAAACATTCGACTAGCTAGCTCCCTCCATTTATATATCAGCTGTATGGTTTCACCCCGATGAATTTAATGCTTTCAACAGCGGGACTTCT
This sequence comes from Argiope trifasciata, assembly GCA_026543055.1. Lineage (NCBI taxonomy): Eukaryota > Metazoa > Arthropoda > Arachnida > Araneae > Araneidae > Argiope > Argiope trifasciata. The sequence continues at coordinate 8,527,053 of JAPMOQ010058975.1, forward strand.
GTGAAATCGGATTTCGAACTTCGACCCTGATCTTGAAGAGATAATGATGGGCCCTTGATCACCATGGACCAAAAATTTTAATATACTAGCATTATGAACTAGAAAATTTATTTAGTCGGGATTTCAAATATGTTAAAAATACAATTACAGTTTCTACGAAATTGCCTTCTAATTTGTGATGATGCATACATATACATGATGTATATCAGTTCAAAGGATATTCATAAAAATCAGTGCGAAACTTATGTTATGTGTATATAGGAGTTACTGCAGTTTTGATGGAGCGCCAAATTACTCTAGTCCAGGGCCCTCGGTTTTGTTACAATGGTCTCACTGCTTTCAGGGGAGCATTTACAAACCTGTTGACAACGAGCTAACCCTATTTTCGCAAAAAAAAAGGAAAATAAAATTCCAACAATTTTTTGTCTTTTTACTTTCTTAAAACGTTTTTTGTACTAAATAATTATTATAGACGTTATTATTTTTAATGATGTCTTTTGCGAGTTTTTCTGCTCTTTCCTGCTGTTAGTATTGCATTTGTCTGTGATGAAAACATTCCTTAGAAGTTGATTCTTTTCTTAGTGTTCACTTTTATTTAGCTTTCTGATTATAGTCCCCTCTTTATTCTATGACTAAGCCTTATTCTTTTTCTATTTGCTCGGTTCCTTCTCGGTCGTATTGTCTCGTAACTGTCTTGACGGTTGAGTAGGAGATTGTATGCGGAGGAGACACCAACCCACGCTTCAAAAAACGATACTCCATAATGGGCTAGACTTTACTAATTATTATTCCATGTAAGTTGAGAAGATGTCTGAAATTAATGATATAACTACAGGAATTTCCAAACATGGATTAAATAAGTAGTAGAATCATACCTTTTTCTTTTTTTTTTTTTTTTTTTTTCTTCTGAAAACGGCATCGAAACTGAGGCCATTTTGAAATCTGCGGAGTCGAGTATTTTTTTCTAAGTGAAACTCTTTCTTTTCAATTTTAGATGACTTGATTTATTTTGTTTTTTTAAATGTTTTGTTTGATCTCTGAGAAATTTTAGAGAAATATCAGGATGAAAGAAATAGTGATAAATTTAAGTCAACAACTAAAAAATTGCAACTTATTTTTAATTACTGTTTTTAAAATTTTAATATTTGTAAATTTTATAATATTTGTTTAATTAAAAGGCATTCTATTAAAAATATGAAATCGAAGTTAAAAGTATCAAATTTTTTTAACGGGTAAATAACCATTTTCTAAAATTCTTTTTATTTATATTTTCTCTTTCTCCAATTAAGCTAAACGAAACATTTGTTTTTAGTGAACTTGGAGAAAAAAATCTTAAAACAAAGGAGTTCTCAGAAAGGACTCATAATCAATGAAATAAATGAAATTTAACTGAACAAATAATCGCATTATATTCTGAGAATTTTAAGGTAGTTGAATTTACGTGTTTTTCAGATAATTTTTTCTTTACTGAACATTTATTCTTGCATGAGAATGTATTTTAATGAAACTTATTGTGCGGGATTAAGATGTGCAGTTTTTAAATTATTTCAGGACATTTTAACTGACTTTCTATACTTTAGTAAATACCAGTTATTCATATTACGTTGCTTTGTAAATATATTTATGTATCATTGATTTATCCATTAGCATAAAATGTCATTTTCTTACGTTTCTTCATTCGATATCGTAAATTTTGGTATTTTAATCAGTTTTAAAGAAAGTGTTTAAAAGTAAAAACCAAAATTATTTGAACAATATGCAAACGTGCCCAATGAATTTTATACTTTACGGTAGATATTTCGCTGTAGATTCTGTAGCTTTTTTAGTGAATTTCTATTGCTCTCATTCTTTTTTTACTTTTCATTTTACTATACGTCACATGGGGGAATTAAAAATATGTAATTACTTCTCTTTCTCTTCGGTATTTAATCCTTTAATTGGTTTTCTGACGAGAATTCACTAAGCCATCTATTTTGAATACTAGCTTAATCCGTTTATGAGTATTAAAAATATGGTATTTTTTTCTCAGCTTCATCCCCCCACCCCTCATTAACTAAAATTCATTTTGTAAATTTAAATTTCTCAACTTAATGTGCTTGTAAATTAATACGCTTTCAAAGTTCCGGGTTTTTTTTTGAGGGGGGGGGGGGGGGGGAAACACGAAACTTAGTTTTTTGGGCTGGTTTTTGTTACGATTTAATGTCATTCCTTTGGGGGTGTTATTCTCCGCAACTAAAATGGTTTAAATTTCAATTTTTGATCCTAATTTTTTTTTTTTTCATAATATTTCAATGGCATATGTGATGCCATTTCATTCTTTAATATAATTAATTATTGAAATAAAACACAAATTATGATCTTATGCTGACGTATCTTGCATTTACCATAACATGGGCATTTCTAGATCTTGCGCCTTGAAACCATATAATGCTGGAACGAAGTCAACCTTACGACATATAATTTAATATTCTTTCTATTTTTGTATGGGAAATTTGTTGTTGATTATTTTACGTTTTGATGTTTTCTCTTCTCATAGCCTATATAAGCTGATATACCAAGGTTGATCGGAAATAAAAAGTTCTTTCTTTTATTTTTTATGAGTAATAAAAGAAATTAAATCTTTAAAAACCTTTTTTCATATACATTTTCAATAATGAATTTAAATTTCCGTCCACCATTTAAGACAAGTAGTCAAAAGATTTGAATCAACGTATAATAGGGGAATTAAGAGAATTTTCTGTTTAAAGAGAGATTTTTTAGTGTGAATGAGATGCAAGAAATCTTATTTAAATATCTAGTGTTTCGACTATTTAGAAAACTGTTTGCTAAGCAAATTTTGAGAACTGCCATTTCTTTGCTGGAACACCATTTAAGATAAGTAGTCAAAAGATTTGAATCAACGTATAATAGGGGAATTAAGAGAATTTTCTGTTTAAAGAGAGATTTTTCAGTGTGAATGAGATGCAAGAAATCTTATTTAAATATCTAGTGTTTCGACTATTTAGAAAACTGTTTGCTAAGCAAATTTTGAGAACTGCCATTTCTTTGCTTGAACAATAATGCAGATGCGCGAAAGAAACGGAATCTTTAATTAAAATATATTTAATTAATTGCTACGGAACCCTACTCAAATCATCCTTATGCTGTATAGCATTTTGTTGAACAAAATTTGAAGAAAATATATTTGTTAATATAGGTTTCTATTGAGTACTAAAGATGTAAAGTTTGTTTTATTTATAAATTACATTATTTCTTTTCATAATAACTCAAAAATAATGTTTCACATTTCATAGCGACGTAATGATTTTCAAATAAAAGTAAATTTGTGTTAGAGTCATTTAAAAAAAAATGCTGACAAAATGCTACTATTTGCCCATTTAATGTTCCAAGACATGCAACGGAGAGATTTAGTTCCCTAGTATACCGCTTTGGCAAGTGTTGAAGAAGACCACCTACTACGCAAAGCAAGCGTAATTACAACAACCCTAAAGAGATTTAGAACTACTCTAACTTTATTTATTTAACTGAGATTAAATTACGACCTTTTTTAGTTATGCACTTGAATTATTTATAAATCAGGACCAGACGAGCATTTGTCGGGAAAGAAAGAACTACGATATTCGTTTGCATGATTAAAATTGCAAACATGATGTGGTCATTGTTTTTTTTTCCGACTGAAATGATTCCCATAAATCATGCTATAAAACTTATATTGTAAAAACAACAACAACACCAAAAAAATACAATCGTGTGAAACTCTTTTTAAATTCTTTTGAATGTGTGTGAACTTTTCTGAGGGAAAAAATTCTTTCTCTGTAGTTTTTTCTCCTCCTTTGCTATGAAATTGCAACCGTTTTTCATCGTTTGTTTTGTTAGATATTTGTTGCGCTTCCTGAAGGTTATTAAGGACGGATATCGTAATTTTTGAATCCAAGTTTGGCCTTAAATCTTTTTCCGATATTGAGATTTCTAATGCAAGAACTTGACATAGATATACACTTTTGTAAGGCAAGAAGAGATTAGTGATCCAAACAATGACCGGCCTCTAAACTAGAAGATAAATACAAGCTATACGTACTTTTTGATGAATTTAACAGCCAGACATAAATATACAAGCAGAATCGATTCTCATTTATTTTAGTGATATTTCATCTATATTTATAATAAAGCTCAATGTGTGTGTGTGTGTGTGTGCGTGCGTGCGTGTGTGTGTGTTGGCGCTCTACAGGCCAGACCGTTGGACCTACAGCTACCAAATTTGGTACATGTATACCTTGGAGGTCGGGAATGTGCACCTCGGAGTCTTTTTTTCGAATTTTTAATTTTAATTTGAATTAATTAAAATTTAAGCGAAATTTCGACGTTTTTCCGCTATAACTTCCGAAAATATTATCGGACAAACATGATTTTAACATCAATTTAAAGATAAAAAAATTAGCTTTCTAATGGTATCAGTGTTTTATTGTATAACTCAAGCTTCTATTTTTAACGAATTTTTAAAGAAATATTTTAACCATGTTTTTATCACGTGACTGGATAAAATAAAAGAATGCCGGAAGTTCAAATAAAAAAAATTATCATCGCAAAATAAATCTACAGAAATGCAACTGTCAGCACGTGACAGGATAAAATAAAAGAAATATAAAATGTGATATCTTCTAAAAAAACAAATGCAAGGCAAAGGATTCTATGATCGTTTGCAATATCTATATCATTAATTCCATAAATTATCTTTATTTACAGTAAACCTGATTGAATTTAGACAGGATATGCATTGAAATCCCGATTTAATGGCATATTTTTATAATCGTTTGCAACATCTTTATCATTAATTCAATAATTTTTTCCCTTTTTCGCTTTCTTTAAAAAACATATTTAACATTTGAGCAATATCACCGAAAAAGACATTTTTAATATTTTGGAAGCATAATCCATAAATTATTAGAGCATTAAACTCAAAAAGTTTTTCCGAATAAAGCTATCGACTCTTTGACTACTAATAACTGAATCTTTTAACTTTAACTATTTCTTAAATTTTGGCTAATGAATATGTGATTTAATTGAAAATTTTAGAACGCAATACTCATGGCGAACCAGCTGGGCGCCAAAGGCGGCTAGTATATAATAAGTAAAAACTTGCAAATTTATATATATATATCAAATTTTTGTATAAATTCAAGTATACTAATGCATATCTTTATTTATTTATATATTTTTTTAAAAAACCTTATCAAACGGACATATGCAGTTATCTGTATTGTCAAAGTTGATTTTAAATTACACCAGCTATTTATTTAGGTCGAAATTGTTCGATCACGAATTCCTGGTGGCTTTACTTTTTCTCGGATTTTTTAATTTTTTTTTTCTTATTTCATGAACGCTTTTAGAGGAGAGAAATGAGCTTTGCGATATCATCTTCCACAGAAAACCTTTTATAATTATTTTTTCATAGATAATTAAAATGATCAGAGTACCTAGATTTAGAATGAAGGTGATAAAAATTGAGATTAGTTATTTGATGAATTTATATGAATTTTTTCTTTTTTTAATTAAAATCAAGAAGGTGTTCACCATTTTTTGAACTGTGCACTAAAAAAATTAATACGACATGTTTTTAAAATTTTCGCGTTTTATATTTATAGAAGCTTTGCTTTATTTGGCTTTTGAAGATAATTTCAAGCGTTGCGAATACATAAAGAAGTAACAGCCATGATAAAGATACCGTCAAAGAAGTTGGGCATCGTGGATGTTAACAGTGGATTGCTACAATCTTGAATTCCGAAAATGAGTTTTAAAAACAATTTAGATACCATCTTTTCTAAATACTGGTATTGGTTGTCAAACTATTTCGATAGAATTTGCAGCCGGTAAAAAGGGGAGGGGGATCCTTTTCACTAGCTGCTGTGTACATGATTTATTTTACGATTTCGATTTCGAATGGATGTATAATTTGCATTGAGCATTTAATGTATTTTTCGCTTCCGAATCTTTGTTAATCCTTTGCTTGGCGCAACGAGAAATCGCGTTTCAATTATTCCTACTATTTTGCTGACTACATTTTTATATGGTAGCATTAAATAATTTTCTCAGTTGCCAACATTTATTGTCATTCACAATAATTTTTTTTTTCAATGAGTCTCCGTCTATTGTGAATAATTTGCTATGTAATGTCATAGCGTTGATTTAAATATACAAAAATATATGCATATAGCGAATATAAATTAAATTTTTGCTATAATCCGTGTCGACGAAAGCACGTATTTCTGTTTTTTAAAGGTGTTTTAATAGAGGAAGGAGAAATAAATGTGGGCATTAGGAACATTCCTTAATAAAACATCTACACTATTTTTTCTATTTTAATATCCTTTTGGCATTTTTAATAAATAGAAAGATACGTCAGTATTCGCTGTAAAAATGTTTAAAATTACTAATAAGACCTTCAGAGCTTTAACTTCAAACAGGAATTTCAATTGAAATTTGGTGATTTTGCCTGTGTATCAATTTATTTTGAAAAATTTGGAACTCGGCAGTTTATTCTCAAAATACCCCACATTCCTGATGCTGTACTTACAACGTTCCGTAAAAAAATCCACTTTTTCTCTTTATGGTTGAGTGACCTAGTTATTACAGCCTCTCTTATGAATTTTCAGTTTAGTTCGAGTTCAACTGTTCTCTTTCTGGATGCCTTTAGGCCAAGTCTGCTGGCTTTAATAATGCACCGAATGGCCGTTTCAGAAATGCCTTTCTAAGAGCGGTCGTCTGTGGAATCTCTTTCGTCCATAATGATCATTAAGGAACATTCTAAACTTGGGAAAATTCTTATATTCCCATTCTTCACTGTTGCTCTTAATTATCACCCACATTTACCATTCTAAAAATCATCTTGGCTTCTTGCGTTAGACCTTTGCTTTCCTTTGGCGCTTGAATGACGAGCAACTGATGAAAATGTTTTTCTTTCTTTTGGTGAAAAGCATCTTACAATCCCAGGGCATTACTTTTCAAGAAATGAATGCGATTTCCCCCTTCCTCTTGAAAAGCAATGGGTTCGTTGGCCTTATTTAGTTGAGTTATTCATTTTTTTTTTCTATTTACTTTTCGTTGCTAAAACTTATGCTTTTCACCAAAGTTAAGTTGATTTGAGAACTTATTCATCATAGTGTTACACTAAGAACTTTTAACCGCAACAAATAGCTTTCACATGTTTTTTGTCAAAGATATAACGCGAGAACATATTTTACCTCCATTTTATGTTTTCTGTGTTAGCTCTGCAACTCAAACTTGGTATTTAAAAATCCTTATTCAAGTGCTTGAGTAAATAAAATTTTTCGTTTTTTCTCCCGTTTTTGTACAGTTTTATTAATTTACAGTAGTTATTAATTTACAATCTTGTTATTTTAATGAGATACATATTGGTTTTTCATCGCGTTTGCGAATTTTTTATTGTTCAAGTACAAAATATTTCATTAAGATACAGATAATGTATTACATTGTTTCTTATCGGTATGTTCTTATCTTTTAATTATCTAATAATATTTTATTTAATTGGACTACTTTAATATCATTTTTGTGTAAATGAATAAATAGCAACATTCAAATTTTTAAATGTAGATTGATTGGAAATTCAGAGTGTTGGATTAATCTTGAATATCTTTTGGCCTTTTCTATTTTAAACGGTGACATGGTAGCTGTACACGGTGATTAGTTAATTAACTGGGCCCGATTGATAAATTATTAAATTTAAATTAAAGTCCAATTAAAATAAATTTTTAGAATATTGTCGTAAAGTAGAAGACTTTAACTTTAAAATATTTTATAATAAAACTATCTTTTTTATTTTAAATTTGAAAATTTTTACTTAGTTTTTATAAATTTAAATGATTAAATAACTAAGCAATTTAATTTGAAATAAAAGGGATGGACGAAAGCTTTAAAGTAATTAGCATCCATTTGAATTTACGTACTCAACCTCTTTCATGCTTTTTTCCCCTCTTACATTACTGCTACCTTTTCATAAAGAATAAAAGATATTTAAAAAAAAATCATCGCATATATATATATATATATATATAATCTCCTAAAATTACTCTTCATTTTAAATGAAACTGGGAGCAAGTTTTGACTTTGAAAGTTGAAAAACTTAAATATGAAATAGCCGATGAACTTCTGTATTCACTTCAAATCACTTTGGGAAGCTCATTTCGTCAACAATAGGACATTTTGTCAAACTTAAGCTGTATTCGTGTAATAGCAAGTCTGTCAGTATATAGAAGGCCCTCTCTGATCATTGTCTAAAAGCCGGTTTCTAAACGTTAAACATATAGTTCCTAGAGAAAAAATGCTCTAAATTGCGTAAGAATTATATTTTAGTTTATTTTAATCAATCAATGTACTTTTTATATTGCACATTTTTTCAAGACATAACATGAAATATACTTAGCGTTTTTAATTCCTCATTGTAACGAAAAAGAACATCTCAAAAACAGTATAGCAGTCGGTTTAAAAATTAAACAAACGTATTTTTTATTTTTTATAAACACGAACGATTTTAAAGTTTTCATTTATTGAAATACTTTAAAAATACCAATTAATTTCGATTTCTTTTATTTGTATGCAATGTAATGCTTCGATGTACTTATTTTCTTGGAAAAAGTCAAATGAAATCATATTGCACCATTGCCATTCTTAATTGTTTCATAGACTATTGAAAACCTTTCCTCCACATTTCTCAAGGTGGACGATTTCGACCTTGCATGATCAGTGTTTTCCTGAGGCATTCTTGATTTCAATGTCGCCTAACTGCTCCAGCCCATCTAGTTTCGTAGAATCCAATAAATAATATTTTCTGTTTATGACTTCATAAATTATGCAACTCATTTCTGACTCTCTTCTTTTTTGTTTAGGTAAGTTTTAGCTTGCGTTTTCTACGTATATTGACTTTCTAGACATGCCCCATCTTTCCTTTTTCTTTTTCGGTCAAATATTTTAGTTTTGTCTTGTTACCAGCACGTATTTATTTGGTAATTCTACTCCGAAGGCTCTTATTCCTATGCCAGTTTTATTTGCTTAGTATAATTGCATTAGAAAACGTTGTTTTGGTTCGAAATATTTGACACGTTTATTAAACCAAACAAAGTTGACAATTTAGAAAATTCATTTTTGTAAGTAGAAGACTTTCATAGTCGATTTCATTTTGAGTATAAAATTTGAAATCAGAAAATTACTGGTGCGTATTGCTATCCATCATGTTGACAGAAAGCACTGTGTACCAATGTATTTTATCCAGTTTTTTCATGAAATTATCTATTGCGCCAAATAAAAACAAAACGGTAAAAGATAAATAAATATTGTTGCTTATTAAGTGAGCTGCAATGTGAAGTGTAAGGTAATCATAAAGAGCGGGTATTTAGAATAATCTTAAATGACCGATTTGCCCGAAAATTGAAACAGGCACGATGAACACATTAAGTTCTCATTACGAGTAAATCACCCATCCATTCCTCATTCTGCAGAATTAGGGTAATTCCCTCCTTTTTGACACACCACGGAAACGAAAACTTTTCACCTTACCTGAAACTTTTCATCCCCATATCTGAGGTGCGTCCCCCCGTGTTATTGAATGTAAGGTAAATAATGTTAATCCAATCTTAGAAATTTTGTAATGGAGGTGATAGAATAATTGCGATATGTTGCATGCTTTTATAGTGGAGCAGAAATTGTAAATTATAAAGCCAGAGTCTAAAAGTGGAAAATGATGTGATTCAAGCAGAATCATGAACAATTAAGTCATACCGAGAGGCAATTTCGACGGCAAAACTTCGCCACTGTTTGAGATGGTAGTAGGATAAATGTGTACTGCCACTTTCATAAAAGGCTTAGCTCTTTGAAAAAAAGGGAGTAATTAGTAAAAGTTTGCTAAAAACATGTTATCCGTTGGCAAGAGTATTTGGCGGGTATTCTAAGTTATGATGCGTAAACATAAGGAAAAAACCTTTGTTCTATGTGTATATGCAAGCTCTCTAAACACCGCGCCATATGCCTTTCAAATTGCCAAATATATATTTTGGTGGATAGAAAAGTGATTTATTGAATTTTTAATTAGAATTTTAATGAACCAGAAAATAAAAGAAATATTCACTTTTTTTTTTCGTGATAACTTTCTAAAAATTTACAGTAAAAAAAGTTTTTACTGCATCTTAAAATTCAAAAAATACATTAAAAAAAACCATGCGTAGGAATATTTCATCTTGTTTTTTGTCTTATTGTTAAGAATATTGCTTTCTTTCTTTTCTTCCCTATCATTGTTACCAGAATATGAAGATTAGATTTATGTTTCCATCAAGGGTAGGTTTCAACATTAGTTATGCCTGTAATAATTTTTTGTATTGACGAATAAGATTTAACTTCAAAATGAAACACTGATGGAAAAGTTTTTAAAAGGCCTCCATTTTAAAATATTGCTGTCTTGACCTGTGACGTAATTGAAAAAAAAAATGTGCATAAAATACAAACGTAAAATAAAGCAAGTGCAGAGTACATTGAAGGTAAAAACAGAGTAAAAGTTTTGAAATAACGTTATATGTATATATAGCAATATTTTAAGTTTAAGAACGATTTGTTGTGGAAGCAATTGAAGTTTTCATCAATCATTAATCATATCTTATTAACTGGTCGCCAATTTAAAATACACGACTAAATACATCAAGAATGCTTGCATTATTATGCTTGAATTCCCTGACTTATTCATTCACAGTCAAAGTGTATGCTAAATATAGCTCTCAAATAAAAATCATTTAAAACAAAAGCTGAAATCTAGATTCCATTCTAAAATATACCTTATTTTAGTTATTACCCTCACATACGATTCTAATTGTTTTAAGGTAAGTGGATCATTTAAATTTATATTTCAGCTAATTAATAGCACATAAGCCAATAAAAGAATTTAGCAGTTGATAAATTTCCTACTATTTGAAATTAAACCTGTTCAAAGCTTTTGAATTTCTGGAAATAAAATAAATAATTCATATACAGATGAAATGAATTACTTAATAAGCCTGATATAGTTTTAAAAATATGTTATATTTAAAAATTTGATATTTTCGTTTATTTGAAAAATTTATCTTTACATACGAAAATATAAACGGAAGATTTTGACTATAAAACATACATACTATCTAAGATGTGTATTCTTTTTATAGAATAAAAATACGCAATTTAAATACTGATAAACCAATAAAATTAATGATTTTTTTTTAATTTTAAGATTGTTTACGTTAGAGATTACATATTTTTTGTGTTCAATATCGTCAATCATTTGTAATTGTAATTATTTATAAAGCTGATAGACTAATGTTATGTTATAAATATTTGAAAACTGAAAAGGAAAATTTCATTTAATTCTTTCACTCTCTTTTAATTTAACCTCATTAGTAAACACAGCTCAAATATCATGAATGTATATATAATTTCAAATTCAAAAAGTTGTTGAAAGTTACAAAAGAGCAAAATAACTGTATTTTTAATTACACAAAAGTTGTTTTTAGGTTAAGAAATATATTTTAAAAAAAGGGGAGATTAGAAGAAATTTGGTTCTCTAAAAAAAGATATTTAAGTGTTAGCAGCTCCATCTGAAATTTTATTTGTACACTCTTCCAAACAAGCAAATTAGATTCATGTCTAGCGTAGATTTAGTATATCAACTATGCCCAAGTTTTCTGTATGCAATAAAATTTTCTCTGCATTGTACAAAATATTATAAAATCAATGAAAGGTTATTCAAAAACTCTAAAGTTTTTGTGAAATATTGTAAAATCAGAATTAACTAAGCCTTTTTTCCATTTTTTTTTTCCAAATATGTTTTATTTCATAAATGTACGATTGTTGGGAACAAACTTTTTTAAAGGTGTATCTTAGTGAAAATTATACACATAGATATACTAATTAAAATGATTTCTCTAATATATATTATGAAAATTAAAACTGTTATATACCATATGTTTCATGATCTATAAACATTAATTAAAAGTTATTCTACGTTAAAAGAAATATATTAAATACTTTACACGTAATTGCTATTACATCAGTTACAAGCTGGGTTTATTTTGCTTTCCTTCATTTTATATCCCTTATCTTCAAATTGTATTTTGTTGTTGTTTATTTGCATTAGAAGATAAGGAGAAGCATTTCTTTGAGTTAATCATATTTAATACTAGCCGCCTTTGGCAACCAGCTGGTACGCCAGGAGCAATGTGTTCTAAAATTTTCAATTAAATTTTTATGTGCCTTACTCTCTTTATAACTTCTCAGCCAAATATACTTAAACTTCGATAGTCATATAATTCATATTATCATAGAAGCCTTACGATTATTTACTCATTGCATTATATCTCTCTCTAATTCGCAATAAGCTGTCATGGAATTATGTGGAAAATATGACATTTTATATTTCTTCCATAACATTATGCTTCTTTTTAAACACCTGCTGAACATCACATTTTTCTTGGTTTAATTTGGAATAAGTTAATTTAATTATTCAGTTTCAGTTTTTGTTAAAATGACGGCAGTCACTGGTACTCTCTTAACGTTCTCTTGCAGGCTAGATTCTACTTTCATTTTGTGAGAAATTACTTGTTGGAAAATATGATTATAATATTTTTTGCATTACAGAAATAGAAATGAATGTTTACTTATATAGTTATGAAGAAATAAAACATCGCTATAAAATTTTCTTTAATGTTACAGCAAGAGTTTCTCCTGCCATGCAATAACAAAAGTCTGATAAAGAAACTAATGTTCTTGATTCATTTGCTCTTGAAATCTACTATTGATCTCGACTGGACTTCTGCAAACTTTGAGCTCATTGTGAGATAACTAGACAAAAAAAAAAAAAAAAAAAAAAAAGAACGTCTGAATCAATGGGCGCATCCAAACTTAGCCCTTTAAACCGTTTCTAATAGATATTATTAAATTTCCAAGAGATTTGAATCTACTATACAGAAGCTGTAATGTCAACAGTCAGAGATTATTGAAATAATTCTAATCAAGGAGGAGGAAGAGGAAATACAAGATTTTTAAATAGTACAGTCGGCAATTGTCAAAGATTCCCTCAGCTGTTGATATTTTTTTGTAGTTGTAGAAAGTTATTTAGTTTTATACTTTCATTTAATGATAGAGGACCCTGCAGCCAAATTGACTCAATCATAATCAAGTATTGATTAAATTAATTTTGGAACTTTATTCTAGTAATATTCCTAATTTCCATTTACAAGTTATTCATTATGCTATTTTATAATTTTAAAAAATGTGGAGCTTTATAGTTTAAATATATATACATATATTTCCTCCTTTTACAATATTGTTTAGAGTGTTGTAAAAAGTTGTTTTTAATATTTTGCTTAAAATTAATTTTACGTTTTGACTGCAATTTTTTTTTATACGCGTAGCATTGAAATGGACTTTTCGGAAAGGGACCTGCGACTTCAGTTTTTAAAATTTACAACTCAAAATTTCTGAATAAAAATTTAAATAAAATCAATGAAAATTTGGAGGAAAAAGGACGAAATTTGCATTTTCTCGGGACCCCTGAAAGCTTTAAAATGGTCGTGAATTCTTCTGAAATTAGAAATAATTACATTGTTTAAAATATGGTTTAAAAAAAAACGCATACCTACCTTATCGGTAAAAATTTCAATAAAGATGTAGGTGTATATTGTTGAATAGTGTATTACCAGCACTATTGTTAATGTCTTATTTTAGATACAAGAACGATATTTAAAAAAAAAAAAAACATTTTCTGAAGAACACATACTACATATAATAATGTAAATTTATTACTACATATATTGATGTAAATATTTTTTTTTAAATTCTGTTTTATATTTTAACCGTAGATTAGGATTAGGATTTTATAAATAGTGCAACTAGAAAAAAATTAAAGTTGAGTTCAGCTAATATGACCTACAAATTTTCGCTGATAAAAATGATCAATCAACAAAATATCAATATACTTCTGATTTAGTAAGCTTCTTATTTTATGCACCATGTGCTTACATTATTTCATATACAAAATACCAAATCATATAATGAACAAATAATTTATTTTCTATCAGAGTTCAGATTTTTTTTAAAAATGTGACAACATTAAAATTAAATCTAGAATGATAAACAGAAAAAGTTATAAAGCGTTCTCAATCTACTATGCTGTATTTGTAAAGACGTTCTACGTTGGAATTATTTTAAAAACTGATATAGCATGGAAAATTATCATGCATTGTTGGAAGCGTTTCTTACTACTTACGTCATTTCAAAAATTGTTTTTATAACAATTCCCATCTTACAAATCGTTTCAATACTTTTAACATCATTTAATTGTACTTCATACTTAAGAGAATTTTTTTTTTTTAAGTTCTTATATGTAAATAACATACATTTCAGTGTTCGAACTTGCTTAATTAAACAAACGAATCAAGAAGAAATAAAACCAAAACTCTTTTGTTTAATGCAAATCGTTGTATTTATGTAAAGTAATGTATTTACTAATATCTAGAATATTGTTTCAAAGCGGATATAGTATTTGTATGAAAAGAAATATCATTCGTCATTAATTTTTACATCATACATTTTTGAATAAACTCTTTGAAAAGCAATTTATATATATAAATGGGTTTCCATTACATATTTTTTAAAGATGTTCTCAAATGTATATTTTTTCCTTTGTCAATAAACAACAATCTTCCGACAAACAATTTGTTCACATCCCTTTTGAAGCATATAAGAATAGAACTACCCCCTCACTTCCCCAATAAAGGGCCATTTCCCTTTAAGGAACTTTACACGGCTTCGCTTCATAAAAATATCGGGTTCAGTATTAGCTATGACGTATTTGCTGATAAATGTGTTGGTTTTTAAAGAATATAAGACAGAGGTATTTCTACTTGGGTCCTAGTCATAGAGACCTCGGTAGATAGACACTTCTCACGTAAAACAATTAAATTGATCTATATCTAGGGTTAGCATTCATTATTATGAACATCTATTATAATAACTTCAATAGATTTATGCTGAAATTCCCAATGATATTTTTTCTATAAAACATGATTAATGGTATCAATTCGATCTCTCGTAATGTACAATTAATTTATTGAATTTGAATTCCATTGTACACTACACAAGGAAAAAACAACAATAAAAGGCCTTTGTGTTACATAACAGCGTTTAATACATTTTTTTTTTTTTCGTTTATAACTATTTATTAGCACTGTAAAAAAAACTTTCATCGTTTTTATCGACACAGTTGTTTTGACTTTGTGATAAAAATTTATTTGTAAACAAAACAGTCAATCACGTAGGCATTATACATTATATCACCATAGTAACATCATTAAAATTATTCAAATGTATATGTTATGCTGAGTTGCATTTTAATTTTCAGGCAGTGTCTGTATTTAATTGTCTCATCTTGAAAATATACTCTTCGGTAATATATATTTTCTTGTTATTGAATTACTGTGGTCTAGTGGCAAAATTTTGATATCAGCGTTATCGGATTACAGGTGCGAGAGCTGATTCCATCGAATATCTACCAGAAATGTCGGTCTGGTGTATGTTGAATCTGTCATCGTGAGTTGGATATCCTCACATTGGTGTCATGAGGAAGTTTGTAGAACAAGTTCAGGTTTCTATAAATTCTCTGATCACGGCTCGACATGATGAGCTCTGTTCCAAAATATTTTAGTATAATTCTTTGAAACTGGACATTGTTCTCACTTAACTAATATCTTGTGTTGGATTATTTCATTTGCATAAATCCGTCACTCTTAATAACATAACCAAAATTTCTCAAAACTTTTAACTCTTTTAAATTAATTTAGTTGATTAATATTTTAATTTTAACAAATTAATGGTCATTTGAATTTTAGAGTTTCTTTAAATATTCTGCTTTTAACCATGATTTTGAATAATTAAATTCTTGCTTTGAAAATGAAAGAAAAAATAATGGTTCATTCATCTTTTCTTTTGTTAAATAATTCTAGCGGTAGTCAACTAAAATCTTTTTGACAGTTATTATCCTTCGTTTTCTTCTACCGTTTTTGTTACATTCGTATTCTGGAGAAGGAGGGGGGGGGGAAGCCGCTTTCATTAAAATTCCTCCTCACTCAAACCACTTTTAAAGTAATTTAAAAATACTTCAATAATCTTTGAAATGAGTGGAATATTGGTAGCATTTTCATTGGATTTTGTGTTCATCCGATTGATTCTTAATGTGCTTTGCATGAGATTAATTTAAAAAAAAACTTTTTGAATTGAGGATATTAATCTCTTCTTTCCGTTTCCACTTATCGTTGTATTTACACGATTTCTTACTTTTCCACTTTTGTGCTTTAGAATTTTTCTTTTTATTTCTAACCTTTTTAATTTTCTTTCCCAAATTTTCTCCACTGATTAGTTCCTTATGTTTTAAAGATCAGATCAAAAATTCAAGTTGAATTACTGACTCATTTTTTGTATTTTAAGCAGTTTTGATCTTTTAATATGCTTGAAGTTTATATTTCAGTATTATAATGATCTTAGCAAATTTGTCATGGAATTTTTTTCATCGCATTATGAAGGAACGTGGTAGGAATGGAAAAATTGTTTTCGGTTTGAGTTCATTAGAAGATATTCTTAAAAATATATTGGATCATCGTACAGTTTTCTGGATACTTTGTTTTTTTCCCTTGATCTTAATAATCGTAACGACATTTGAAATGTTCCGCTATTTTTTGTTTTAAATGTTTTTTCGCATTCAATTTTGTATGATTAACGGTTAAAAAATAATATTCATGGGGAAATTTTATCGCTTCATTAAAATTCAAAAGAGAGTGCTTATTATATTTTAAATATTGTTATTTAATATTTGTATCTTATTATTGTCGTATATAACAAACCAAAATAGCTCATTGCCAGACATTTTATGCTTTAAAATTATTTCTCTTTTTCGTTGTTTGCCTCGTTGCATTCTCATTTGTAAAAGCAAATCATTGCATCAAAAAATACTTTTCATTAAATTAATTCTCTAGTTTCCGGTAGGTTAGAAATGTGATTTTAATTAATTATTATAGTTTTGTGTGTAAATAGTAATTCATTTCCTATTTGGATTTTTTCACAGAAATAATACAAAGTGAATTGTTATTTGCACGCAACGTTATAATCACTAATTAAAATCACATTTCTATGATTCCGGAAGCCAGATAGCTAATTTTATTCATTCAAAATGAATTTTTGATGCAACGATTTGCTTTGCTTTTACGAATATATCAAAACATATGGGATATTATGATTTAAAAAAAAAAAAAACTGCGATTTTATATATAAAAATAGAGAAATAACAACTTAGGTGGGTGTTTAAACTTGTGCATTGTTTTAATAAATTTTTTGAAGTGTTTTCAACCCAGAAGGCTGTTGCTACATTTTAATATTTTTCTTCAAGAATTCTCTTTGCCCTCAGTTTTCACGAATCTATCTAAAATTATTATGCATAGTTAAAGAAAACCGATTGAGCCTAATGTAAAACGAATAAGTTAATAAAATAAAACAAATTTTATTATTGTTGTTTTAGTTTTTAGTCTTTCAGTGTATTGTAGGTATTTAAGGATGAATATGTCTTTAAATATTTCGATCTGATTTTTTTTTTCTTTTCCTTTTCTTTTTTGTCCTTTAAAATTTTTCTCTGGTATGCATACGATCTTTTATTTTTTTTGTGTACTTTTTGTAATGAATAACCCTGTTGTATACTGTAGGAAATAGTTTTTTTTCTCGCATTGTTTAAAAGCAGGTGTTCAACAACATCAAAGTCGAGAAGAATTCTTGCAAAGGTTATTCGTTTAGGAGAACTTTTAATTTTGTTTTTAGCTTCTTGCTTGCTTCATTCTTTGCTTTGGGTTATACATTTTCTTTCATTCTTTTTCTTTGTCTGTTTCTTTCTCCCCCCCCCCCCCGCTTAACAGGTGTATGGGAGAGTTTGATTCTTCCTTTTTAGCTTTTTTTTCTTCTTGCTCTTCAACGAACTGAAACAATTGGTGTGTTAAATTTCAAATAGATCGAGTTTTGATTGAATTTATTTCGTTGAAAATTTTGTAATGAAACTGAACATATTCTTTCTTAAACTTTCTGCTATTATATATATATTTCGTTCTGTAAAAGATTTTTTTTTTTTTTTCTGGAAAATAGTTTGAATCGGAATCAGTTTGTTAATGGTTGATGAACCACTGAAAAATGTTCTTCCATTTTGTTCTTTTTTTCAAGTATTTTTTTCAGAAATATAAATTCCCCTGTCGTGTTTCAAATATGTTTGTCTAGTTTTAAAAATCGGGATACCTTTTAAATCTGATGAAAACCTTTCCAAAAAAAATGACAATTTTGATTATATATCATAAGTAAATTATGCATTTTATTCTTGAATAAACTCTGAAATACAACTTTATTTTGCTTTTATAAATATTTGCATAAAAAAAATGGAGAATGAAAATTATTTGTAGTTACTTAAAATTTCACTTAAAAAAATCGGTGTATGAAAAATAAAAATCGAACTTTTGCAAAATTTAAAAGAAAAAAGTTTTATTTATTTATTTTTCCTTTTTCTTTTTGAGGTTAACTAATGCTGAAAAACGATGGCAGAAATTCTTTTAATCGTAAAATGTTATTAAAGATTTATAATAAATTGATTTAATGTAGTTTAGCATTTTACTTGATATACTGTTTACTGCAATCAATGGGAAATTTAATTAATGCAATTGGTATGAATTAGTAACTTAAATAATCAGTATTATTTAGCTTAATGCCAAGAGTAGTTTAATTAATAATAAATTTGGGTTCTTGATAGCAGCATCTTTATCGATGTTTTTAAAAAATTTATAAATGGATATGTTATGTTCCTATATTAGAAAAAAAAATTTAGGTCATATGTAGAAAAAGGAATTTAATTTTTACATATAATCGCACTGTGAGT
Organism: Argiope trifasciata; assembly: GCA_026543055.1. NCBI lineage: Eukaryota > Metazoa > Arthropoda > Arachnida > Araneae > Araneidae > Argiope > Argiope trifasciata. Next base: position 8,546,035 of record JAPMOQ010058975.1, read on the forward strand.
TAAGAGCAGCGGGGAGAGGGAATTGGAAATTTCTTAGTTGGTTAAGTTTAAATGGCATAATTTAAGTATTGTTATCAAACTCTTATGCAAAAAGTAATTTAAATATTCATGATAGATTTAATATATTTTTCTCGGTACATTTGATTTTGTAAATAAACTGTTTGATATCACTGTTAAACGAATGGCTAATAAAGTTATTACAGTTCACGAGAGCACTGACTGAGCTATTATTATTATTTTGAAATCCTAGGATGCTTTAGAAGGAAGGAGTAACGGGGGATAATTCATAGCATTAAGCCGCCTTGTTTATTATTATTTTTTTAAAAAGAAAATTAAACTATGGTATTTATATTTTTCAACCTTAAAAGGAAGGTTTATTTTATTTTGATGTCATAAAGATAAACGAGTTTTTAAAAATGAATTCCTCAGACTTGGTATTACTAAGTTGTTGATTTTAATATGTGTATTTAAATGGTTCCAGTTCTCCGCTCGATTCAGTATTCAGAATTTGTTTTGAAAATTGTTGAAAAGGTTTGATTTTTAAAAAATATGTGCTGATAATAAATTTTATTAAGATGTAACTAACTTTTTAAAATTTAAATCCACCATTATTTCTTGATGTTTTTTTAAACAAAGTGTCTTTTTTTTTTTTTTTTTGCAAAATACGGAAGTAGTTGCATCTTTTTTAATATTTTTATTGTTACTAAGAAGTTGTAATAAACTTTTTAAAAATACTTAAGCTTACAATGACTGATATTACTTTTTAAGATAAAATGTTTTTATTTATATTAAACTTCCAGAACTTTTATGATAGCAATTAACAACCACTGCCAAAAAACGCAACTACTAAATTGGACACTTATATTATTTTTTATGAGTGTATTTATACAGGAAAAAAGTTTTGATAGAAATTTTCGAAAGTTATTCGAAGATTTTTTTTAACCTAATGCTTTTCTTAGAAAATATTTTAATCTTTTCTAGTTGAAATGAAATTTTTGTTATTCACTTTTACATAAGAATTTTTTTTTATCAATAATTAACAAAAAATAACATTATATAATGTTATGTATCAGTATTGAAATTGGTGGTAGGTAAAAGAACTGCAATCAAAATAGTTTATTTTTAATAACTAATGTAATTAAAAAAAATACCATTTTATATTTTGAAGCTAAAAGACAAAACGAATTTTAAGAAAATCCAATAAGAAATATTAGATATATTATTAGGTTAATGTGTTCAACTTCTTTTATACTGTCATTTTGGTAACTGAAAAACCTGCCGTTATCAGTATTATATGCAACATATATTGTATGCTGAGGAAATAGTGACACGCTTGATTTTTTTCTGTTACAATGGTGTTATTTTAAAACAATTTGTATGATAGCAAACCATTTTTATTATTTTTTTATTTCGTCTACGTAGGGTATTTGTTTGAACTTCACTATGAAGATAAAATTACATCTGTTCGATAATTTTAAAGGCATTTTATGTAATATAGAAATTTTATTAGATTAATACCAATCCCTTAAAGCCTATTTTATTTCCGATAATCTGCCCAAATATTATTTATTTTTATATAATTTTTTTTATAATCGACATAAATTGATGGGCGACTTTTGAAACACTTCATTATTAAAATGCTTGATGTTAAAAATCAATTGCTAACAAAATTAGCATTTAGAACTGTTTCAAATTAAAACTGAAACTTTATTTATTAGTTATTATGCAGTAACTCGTTTAAAGAGCAACTATTTTTAAATTTTAACTATTAAATTATAGCCGTTTTTTGATATAAATTTAGTAAAAAACAAAACAAAAAAACCTTAATTTTGCTCTTGTTCAAAATTAATTATTGAATGATAAGTAGTTTATTGTGTAAGGATTGTTATTGTTTCATTTCACAACTTGACACAGAATTTGATCAAGTTTATGACAGTGGGGTCCATAAAGTTATTGGTTCCCGATTACATTGCTGCATTTGATATTTTCCTTACAAATGAAATTTTCTTTAATTTTTATTTATTCTGTCTTTTATTTGAACTAATAAAAGTTGAAGGGAGGGGGAAACACCTTTCATAACAATTTCATTCGTTGTTTGAATACCCGGAATAGATCTCGTTTTCTTAGCAAGCGAAACATGATTCTTTGATTGTTATGTCTCAGCAGTTATTATATTTTTAGAAGCTTTACTTATTATTATGATGATGATTTTGAAGATATTTTGCTTTCTAGCCATTGTAGGTTTGTAGTAATAAATCTTTTCATGCAATATGATGGTTTGTAAATGCGATTTCGTGACTTTATTATGCTGTTTAAAAATTTTTCTGCGCCAGCTGCTTTGTTCTTGAGTTTACCAGAGACAAAGCATTGATAGTAACATTGTTTTTACTTTGTTCGATTGATCTACTATCAGCAATAAAAATTTGAAATAGACATTTGTTGGCGCTTACAACATTTGAAAGTATTTGGGCAATTATAACCTTAGAGTTTTCACGATTTTATTATTCAGGTGCTTTTTATTTCGCTTAAAGAGCTCAGCATGAATTTTGCTTGATCTCACTCACTCTTTCTCTCTCTCTCTCTCTTTTTTAATTTTTTTTTAGTAAAGTAGTGTGATGCAAATGTTGCTGGCATTATATGAAACACGGGCATTTTATAGAATGTCTGGCGTTTTTAGACAAAGTGCGGAATATGAAAATAATCATTATGTATCCTAGACATTGTTTATAATACTTTTGGCTTTCTTTAGAAAGTCAAATATTGTTTAAACAAAGTATAAGAAAAGGGATTAAAATTATTAAAGAAGTGTATTGCTCAAAATTGGAAATGTTATTTTGAAGAAATGATAAAAAAATGTTATTAAATATTAAATTTTTTTTAAACAAAATATGTGATAAAAAAAAGTTCAGAATAAAATTTATGCCTTTCTTCACCTATGAAAATCAAATAAAATATTAACTTACTTGTTACACCAAGAAAGGAAAGAATTTTATTTTAAATTGAACCTAATTTTATTTCTTACTAACCTCCTTTGAGAACGTTCAAGTTCGCCGAAATCAATGATCCCCAAAATTGTTAACTAAATATTTTCTGTAACTTGGTTTTAAAATGGCTTAATCTGGCTTCCTAATATATTTTTAAGCATTAAATTTTAATAGTTGCATAACTCATATTATTATAGACATATACAGTTCTGTTCGTTGCATTATAACATTTTCCTAAAATTTAACTTTGATGCAGAAGTGAAAAAGCTTGAATTAATGGGAGGAAATAAAATCTACTTTGCTGAAAGCAAACTTGTTTTCTAAAAATATGAGTACATGAAAGACAGTCGTTCACCATTGAAGTCTTATGAATTCTACAGAATATATTTTTTTAAAAATTATACAATGTCTCAAAGTATTATTCTTTAAAAATTGATTTGTTGTAAAATTCAGTTTTATTTTCAAAAGGATATAAAAATCGTAAATATCAAATAATTTGTTTCAGATAATATATATATTTTTTAAAATTATGTTTATTATAAATAGCTATAAAAAGTGGAAACAGAATAGTCGAAAATGTATTTGCCGGTTTGTCATTTGACTTTCAATTCAATGTCCAGGAAATGTGTAGATGATTAATAACTTCATACTTTGCCGGCATTCTGTGGAATGCATAATCATTTCAAACTTAGAAAACATAGGAAGCGATATTGTAATTGTGAATGAACTACAATTGTGATCAATAACCATAATCAGTTTAAATATAATCAGTTATTTAACCAGTTGAGATCAGTTTAAATATAAAGCATAGTTTTAAATGAATCCGAACGATACTTATTTGTGAGAAATACAGCGTGAACTCCCCTGATGAATTCTCATAACAGAAAGAGGAATTTGGCATTTGAATCAGCTCAAACATGGAATTCATTGTTTGGAAAGCAATACTGAAACTAAAACTACAGAATTGCCTGCGCAGCAGTTTAGACAGTTACAGTTATTTCACACTCAAAAGATAATGGAAAAATCCAAAAACTCAATATTTTTTAATAGTTAAAAAAGGAATTTTAAAAACGCAAAAAAACTTTATTTTAGACATTGTATACACAAACGCACTTATACCTATAAGTTTGTTACAACATTGCCCTGTTTTCCTTTATTTATTTCTTTTTGCTTAATTTGATAACTAAAATAATGCATGAATATCAAATGAAGACAATTCACGTGATTAAGTGCATAACTGCACGTTATTTAATGTAGTATTCTGATATCACATCTTATTTCCTTCTACAAGATATGCAATATATTTCAAGATTAAATTAGTTGAATGCATTCGATGTGTATATATTGAACAATCTTGTAATTACCCTATTATCTCAATAAGATAATTTTACTTGAAGTATTTGATTTTGTTGAGCAGATCTCTTAAAATCTGTGATATCTCAAGGTAATTCATTTCTAAACTCTTATGGAATATCCGTTTCTATTTTATAAAAAAAGTAGCTAGAAACGCGAATATTTATTTAATTTTTAGTATTATTATATTTCTGATTTTATGCTCCTTTAACTCTTAATCAAATCTGATATTTTAATAAATAACCGAAATAAATGTATAAAGGGTTTGCCACTTAATAATGGTTTCTGGAATAATTTAATAACTGAAATAATAATGGTATTGAGAATAACAATCCATATTGAATAATAATAATACATAATCAACATTTTCTACAATATACTTATAGCTCATACGTGGCTGGTTATTTTACGATATTTGGATTTAAAGAGAAATCGTAGATTTATTAAATTATTTCCAGTACAGAAATAAACATTACGTTCTCTGATAAAGTCTCATCATTTTACTTAGAATAAATCTCATGTCAAATGCGATGAACACTCCTAGTTATTAATATATTTGTCAAAACTGAACTGACACATTTGTAATAATCTACTTTCTATTTAAAACTTTCTCGTCGAGAAATAACTTAACTTTCAGTAAAGAAAACATTCCTCTTCCTTTTTTGCCTGAGAAATATTAAAATGATATATCTGACAGATTTAAATAAGTAGTGGTAGGGATAATTCTATTTCTCTCCTTTGAAAGACGTTACAATTGTTTTAGTATCAACACATCAAATGGTGGAAAGGGCGAGATTTTGGTTTATTACATGCGAACTAATATCGGTGGGAAACCCAATGCAAACTTATCAAAACACTATTGTTTACGCAGATCTGCCAAATCTTGTTTGCACAGACCTGCAAATATATTCGCTCTCAAGAAAGCTGAATTCAGTTGAAAGATTGAAAGGAAGGATCCCCTCTGTTTTCGCCTTGGCATTTTAGATACGTGAATCTACCGAAAAGTCTCGTTTTATATCAAATGGAACGTCTTACTTCTTGAAAGGGTTTGACTTGAGGAAAAGATCAGTGGGTTTTAATCCAGTAATATAAATAAATTTCGTTCGTTCCAGTTTAAATAATTTCGTTCCAGTGTTAAATAAATTTCGAGCTTATATTATTTGTTAACATACGAAACTGACTAAACTTGTTAGCTTTTAAGATAGCTTAATACAGCTGTTATAATCACATAGCATTGGACAACATAGATATTGTGGCGTAGGTAATCCATAAAGTTCTGCATGTCACTTTATTAGAGCATTGTTTACAACTTGCAAGAGTTTAATTACAAAAGTAAAAAGATGTGCAAGTATTGCATATAAATAGCAATTCCTTCTATTTTAATCAGAAAATAGACATTAATTTTCTAAGTGATTGCTGCCTCTCTAAATCATATAAGTAAGTGATCTTGATATTTCAGAAAATATTATATTAGAATGCTTTCTTTAATTAATTATAGATTTTTTTTATTAAATTGTAAATTATACAAAATTATATTTTTTTTAAAAAAAATTAACGGCACTATCTTACAATTATTAAATTATCTTATCTTAAAATTTAACTATCTTACACTTATTAAATATTCTAAAAATTGTTTTAGAATGCACATTGTTGCTTCATATTTGTTGACTATCGTTTTTGAGCTAATTACTTATACACTCACTAAACTTATCACTTTACACTAACACTAATTACTTAATTACTTATCATATTTAGAAGAATATTTCTTTGCTCAGAAGTAAAATTTATGCGACACTTTTTAACAATTTTACATTATCATGTAAAATTTTATTTTACTTTTTTAACTTTGTGTGAAATATCAAATCTTTAGATGTTATGAAAGATTGCTTATTTTTTTTATTCGAGCAAACACATTGCTAGCGTTATGCAGGATATTATATAACCTTTTAAATATTGACGAATGCTTAATTCAATTTTTTTCGGAAAAATAACAAATTGCCATGTTAGCAAAGATATTACTGTATTATTAGGCATGCAATAAGATTTACTGATGTGTTCATTAGCATCTTATATTATGATGCCGAAAAATCTATAAGTTATTTTAATGATAGCTTTTGAAATTTAAATTTACAGTGCTTTTTTTTAAATTCTGGATATGACTAAAAAATGAGTGTATGGAAAATGAATCTATTAATAATCTTTCTCTAATTTAAATATTTCAGGTGTGATCAAAACAGTATGCTTTTGATGGTATTTCAAATTACGTTATTTCTGAAATGCGATAGTGTTTCTATCGGGTTGATTTTTAGCTGCCTGTATATTTCAGTTCGAGTTATTTGAAAAACTATAACTTGTATAGAAATCTGTTGAATTCTGTAATAAGTGTATATTTTATTAGAGAAGACAATAACGCATTTTGTTACTAAGAATAAAATCTGCTAGTGATCTTTCTATCATTTTAATATCCCAGGAGCGATAAAAACTATTTTTTTAGACACACATCAAACGATATTTCATCATTCTTGAAATGTTACATTTTTTTAACAAGTTCTTTTTAAGTTTCAGAGGGAAATACGCTTCATTTCTAGTTGATTGAATGTAGATAATGAGCGAAATTTTAAATTTTGAGTACCATTGTATAAAACATGTTTTTCAATCGTGCGATACCTGAACTTTCAAGATGCGAAACTACACTAACATACTACAAACTAAAATTTGATAGGAAAAATTATGTGAAATAAAAACCATCGATCTAATTCCCTCTTCCTCCTCCTGTGATGTCGGCTGATGAAATGCCTTTAAATGGCACAAAGAGCTCTGTGTTCATAGGGGTGCACTTTACAGACGTATGCATCAGAAAAATTAGGTCAATAGTTAATTTTAATTAGATGAGAAACCTGCTATGTCTTGTCATAAGTGACAGAAAATGCAAGACTCATATATCTTGCATACTGAAGTGACATGTTATATCCTGCCAAATTAATTGTATCGAGATTATTTTGTCAATGGTTCATTTCAGCTAAGGCATATCAAATATTTTTCAATCAAAAATAAGGCAGAGAATTGAAACTGGTGTCTGAATCCTCCAACTATATATCTGCTAATTTTTTTAAGTTAGTCGATAGTTTTTTATTTCAGCGTCTCGCGATTTCCTCGAGAGCGTTGAATCATATTGCACTATTTTGGCTTTAAATAATATCCGGATTCATTTCAAAAATATCTGAACTTATTTGCAAACGTTACATTTAAGTATTGGTTTATAAAGTCCATTTTTGGAATGCTAATTGTTGTTAACTAATTGTTAAATTAATATTTAATGTCCATATTAATGCATTTAATATTTAAAGAACATTTCACAAATGCTTTGTGATTATTTGATTAGAATTAAACTTAACTTACTTATGGAAATATTTAAAAATTTGTAATAAATTTTGTTTTCCTCTCCAAAATGTTTTCTTATATCTTGTTGAAATTTTATGAGCATTATAATTGTTAAAGATATGTTAAATGTCTTATAATTTAGTTATAAGTTTCTAAGTAATCAAAGAGGAAGAAAATTATCAGTCTTTTACAATTGAGCTGAAATGTTATCAATACTTATTTCAAATTTTTTTTTGACTTTCTTTTTAATTAAAGCAAAAGATTAATTTGACGATTCGGATCTTATTTAAGATGTTTCTGTAATTATCTAAGATCTCACCCCCTCGCAGGAAAAATCTCAGTCAATCAACATCAATCTCGGTATACCTTAATGCAGAATCTGTATTTATCCTTATTCGGTTTCCTTATCAGACAATGTTTTACTTAAGTTTTTCATGAAGTTTCCAAGGATATTATCCTAATACTGTATTCTTAGAATTGGATTATTGTTATCTTAAGTATTGCTAAAAATAGAAAGAAAAAAGTAGCCATAAGAACTTTAATTCTTCGGTAGTATATGTTTCAGAATAATGGGAAATGAATAAATTACAATGAGTGTCAAAAATGAAAGATAGGAATATGCATTAATTATGAATTGCACTGAATATAGGATTTCAATATATTCTGACATCTGCCATAAACACTCAAGTGTCGAACATGCAGGTTAATGAATTTTAAATGTAAAAATGAAAATTTTGGCCACAAATTTCTTTTATTTTTTTAACGATCGATTTTGATTGTGTGTTCAGAAAAGTGTATATTTGAAGTGCAGTTTTTTTCTTGTTTTCTGTATAGTGCTATGAAGAAAGATACATTAAATCTAATATCTCTATTTATACCCAAATATTTGGCCCATATATATGTTAGATACATCACTTCTTTAAGTGTAATTGGCACAATATGTTTTATCTTGGTGAAAAAACAAACACAACATACTACCATTTACCTCTCAGACTAGTCATTTTTCTTTTAAATTTGTGTTTTATATGCTTTCTTTTTCATCAATACAATTTCAATAATCTTATTTTAAAATTTATATTGTCATTTTATCCATGCAGAAAAATCGCAGGGTTGTTTTGAAAATTACACTAAAATTTTGTGAATTTTTATTTAACAAGTTTTGAAAAGATTTTTTTGATTAGAACTTCATTAAGAGGTAAATATAACTTCAGAATTTGAAGACGGGGGGGGGGGGAGAAGAAAAATGAATGGGTATTATAGTTTCATTGTGTATCTTTTGAAATCTCCGTGCTCTTTAACAAAGAGTTTCTGTTTTCGTGTAAGCCCTGAAAGGAGAGGATCTCATGCATGACAGTAATGGTGCAATGCGTATTTTCCACCCCTCACGTGGAGTATTTTAAACAGGATGTTACCTATTCAGAAGGACTTAGGCTTGGTATGCAAGTTTTGTTATGATTTCGATTGTTTTCTTTAATATTTGTATTTCAAGGCTCTTTGCTTGTCCTGTTCCCCTTTGTTATAGTGTCCTTCTTGCTATTTTCAAAAATTTTTGTTACAAACTGTTTGCAGATATGTTCGTACACATGTTTCATCTATATATTTTTATATTATTCACTTGGGTCATTTTTGATCAATTGATGTTATTATCCTGTGAGAGCATGATATTATTATTTGAGAACATGTTGTTTTCGTTAGAGGCTTTTGGGGGGGGGGTCAAAATGTATGATAAATAACATAATAATGGCAATAAATTGGCGATTTATCCCTTTTTATTTTGGAGTCGGCTTTCATAATATAGCTTTTGAAATATGTATCATCTATCTGCTAATGTAGATTTATTTTGGAGTCAATTTCCAGTGTATAGCTTTGGGATTATCTATCGTCTGCTGTTGTAATATTTCCCTTGGAAATCACAATTTTACTGCCTAACTCGTGCAACGTTTTTTAAAAATAAACGAAACAAGTTAAAATATTGTTTGTTTAATCGATAAAGACTGTTGGCTCAAGGATAATTTCAAAGAATTAAAATTAGAAAATAATGAAGAAGATGGTCACATTTGACGATTTATCGCCAACTAAATTTACAACTTGAGTTCTAAATTATACATTCTTTGAATTCTTACGAATTGTCTTAATTAAAGTCATTAACCAGTTTAAACCGATTTCAAACAATCGCGAGACTATCAGATTACGCATGCGTTGATATGTAGAAAAATGATGGGTTTTTTTTCCCGTCAATCCAATCAGTCAAGCTCCAAAACCTTGTTTGCCAGCTAGAAAAATTAAAAAGGTAAGTTTAAAAAGTTATATAATATAAAGCGAGAGAGAGAACTATCGTGGTTGTTTCAAACCGGTTTAAACTGGTTAATGATTTAAATTAAGACAAATAATAACAATGTTCTCACATGACAACTTAAAATTTGCGATTGTTGATTTCATTTTTTCAATTATTTTTATTTGTCTTGCAAGTTTATGCATCTAACCATTGGGAGCTATTATTTTGTCCACAAGAGTTTTTAAGAAAATAAAAATGTCTAGTTATTTTCCGACGCAATTCGCGATAATTTTTTCTAACAGTTCAGATTATTCTTGGTGAGATTTTTGAAGTAAAAAATATTAAATTCTCGATATATGGCACAAGCATAAAAAAAAGAAGATATATAGCTTTATTTATTTATTTATTTCCCACCTCTTGAGTTTGTAGAAATTTTGATGTATGTTAAATGTATTCGGAAAGTTAATATTTGAAAGCGATATATTGTTAATAATGCGGGCTTCTGTAGTGTGTCATTACTCTTACTATACCTTTATTGAACTCAAAAATAGTCTGAAAATTTGCCTTGCTGTTATTAATTCTGGAAATTTCTTGGGATATTATTAAAATAGTTTACTATCATGAAAAATTTCTGATAGTAATTAGATTGTCAAAATATATCAAATAGTGCTCTTACTACTTCGACAGTTGAGAATATATCTTTTTTAAATCTGTCTCAGATTTTGCAAAAAGATGAATTAACTTCTATTACATTGCGACAAATAAAGCTTTATTTGGAGACAAAAAATCTGTCCAAATGTAGAGAACTAGATTTTTTTTTGTTTATATTTATAATTTCATCATACTGTATTTCACACTGAAAATACAGTATTAAGCGCATGAAGAATTGGAGTCAATATTAAAACTGTTTCCGTTTTGTGTTCATTTTTGTATAACAAGCTTGTTTTTTCATCTGGGATAAAAGCGATTTTCTTTTCAACGCCCCTTGGGAAATCATGAAACCTCTTCTAGCGTCATTTGTCAAGACGTCTGAGAATTGTAATAGTCACAAATATTGTTTTCAATCTATGTAGTTCATTACTAATGGATTTGACTTGTCTAAAAAGGCTTTTTATTCGAAGAAAAGAATCGTTTGTTTTCGTAAAATAAAGCCTTCAAATACCTGCGTTTTTTACAATTAAGCAGAAGCGTATCTTTATTTTTAAATGGTATTTCTGGGCTTAAAAAAAAAGTGTACGCTTTAAAAATATGCAAGTAACCTGCAGAATCGGTTATTATTTTGAAGTCTATTTATGTGTAACCAAGCAAAAATTATTTGCACAATACACTTAAATAATAATAATAATGAAAATCGAAAACAGAAGAAAAAATATCGTAGAATTTCTTTCATGAAATAAATATAGTGTAAAATAGTTTTTATACATTTCTCGTTTATACGTCATTTTATCACCGTTCCGATTCATTCACAATTAGTGTAATGGCAAAATACTTCATTTAAATAGCTCAAAATGTTGGTTATACGTTGTTTACGCCCTTTCTACAATTCTCAAATTTTCTCGCTGCTGCCTTCATTATTTCTTCCTTTCTAGTTAGGGGGAAGCTTCTTGGAAGCATGGGGTGCAATATCCCTTTCATCCCTGCCATTTCCAAATAAAGCGCGTTGGAAAGGTAGATTATTTGAATATTTGCCATGGTTGGAGGGGGCAGACAACAGAATAGTTAATCATCACTACATTCGATTTGTCTGTCTAGTAATCACAACATTCTTGAATTTTTTGAAAATCGCATGTTTTTATTCAGATGATGCTTCTTCTTCTTTTTTTTTAATTGAACGTTTACTTGCATGTAAATGGATCATATAAAATAAATGTATAATTAGTGCTCAAAATATGTAACAAGATACGATTTTTCTCATTTTTAGGATAAGTATTTATGATTCAATTATTATTTTTTATAAAGTGTGTTAATACATTAGGAAATTTTCAAAAACTGTTAAATTATTATCGTTGGAAGAGATTACATTAATAGTTATCAAATCTGTTATAATCATTTTTGTTTATTGAAATTTCCGTTACACAATTTTCTTATTACGTCGTTTTACATCAATCTGTTGGAAGATGTATGAATGTTGCTTAACGGCATTTAGTTTTAATTTTTCGGCTTGATATTAATAGTTGTACTCATTTCAGACAGTTATAAAATTCAAACCTCGTTTAACCCTCAGTATGGGGATCGCTTATTATCTGTAATAAACCTCGTTTATTACAGATAATAAGCGATTCCCATAGTGAGCAAAATATACGTATCGATAAAACCGATTCTCTTAACGAGCGATGTTTTGCAAAACAAGTGACTAGTTGACATGCTTGCAAAATCCTGTATTTTGGTTATTAATTTGTGCTTAGCACTTGAATGCTGACATTATTATTTTTTCAAATTAAAAGCGAATGAGGCACTTAATGTGAGGCACTTAAACTATCATTGTTTCACATTGCAATATATATTCGATTGTAGTAAGTATTTCAGTAATATGCGAGCTCAAATGCAAGCATAGCCAGGAGTTGATTGCCAATGAATTTATTTAACTTACTTCTCTGTCGCAAAAAGAAATCGTGGAGGAGATTTCGTTAGGAGAGAAGAGCATCACAGCCTCAGTACAGCATCGACCTTCCACTGAAACAATGAATACATTATAGTCGTTTATTGTTTATTGAGAAGTATTATCTTAATAAGGTAGTAGATATGTGTTGTACAAATTTATCAATTGATAATGTTATGCCATTTTTTGACAAAATTTAGACCAAAAACAAATGTCTTTAAGCAACTTTCTTGTAAAAAAAAATATGAGTTATAAAAAAAATAAATCATATTACTGTAAATTCGTTGGAATATTTTTTTCGCAAATAGTGCGAATTATCGTATTTTATATTAATCTCATGAAAAAACATTGTTTAGCACAATGACTAAAATTCGGGAAAACATTTTGCTTGTTGAGCGAGATTCCACTTAATCGATACTTAAAATAAAGTTTAATGCGTATGTGTATTGGCGCTTTACAAGTCAGACCGTTTGACCTACAGCCACCAAATTTGTTACATGTATGCCTTTGAGGTTGGAAATGTGTACTTGGGACGCCATTTTTTGAATTTTTTTATTAGAATTTTAATTGGTAATTAAAAACTAACTTTCCCGTCAAATAATCTTTTCATTTCTCCATCGCCAAATGAGTAAGGCTGAACTATCTTTTCCCCACGATAACGAAGTTAGGCTTAGCATGCCTTTCGACTTGTAAATAAATGCTTTCGACCTGTACCTATATCAGACTGTAAATAAATTGTTTTTAGACTTGTTGTTTGCTTTTGTAATTAAATTATTCATGGTAGTTATATATTTTTCGTATATGCTTATAATTTTAAGTGTACCGTTTTTATAAAGTAGTTTTCCCCCACGTTAACGAGGGTAGGCTTTCAATCGTTCATTTCAAATGATTCTGTTTATTTTCTTAATGCTGAATGTATATAAAATTAAACATTGTTGATTGATCGATCGATTCATGATGAATCTGAGAAAATATTGTTAAATTCTTGAGATATTACATAAACTAAGAAAATTATTTAGTGTCCATAAGGTTTAAATACTGAGTGACTTTGTTTTCAATACTCCTTTTTTAAAATGCTTTGTTTCAGTTAAAAAAAAACTGTTCTTATACTAACTGCAGTTTGATCATTTCTATTTTAATTTAAAGCATGCATTCTACGGAAGCTAACAGAAAATTAGAGAGATGCATATTACGCTATGACTGAAGGCCTTTATAATATTACGAGTGAAGTATATGACTATCAAAATTTGAAGCTTTAAATTATTTTGATGAAGAAGCTATTAAAATAGGAATTACATAAGATATTTATAACAACATACATAAGATATTTTATATTATTAAAATTCTAACGAGCATTAAGATGGGTGAACCGGCTGGTCGACAAAGGCGGCTTGTTCTGTAATAAATGGAAGAGATGGTTAGAATTGAAGACAGAGTTATTTTGCTCCTGCAGGTGTAATATCTCTCTCCATCATTTTTTAAGTGTTCACAGCATGTAATTTAAACCTTGAGAATGTAATCAATCAATGTTTAAATTATACAAGGTGTCAACTCTAATTGTGGCCCAGTAGCTAATACCTAAATTTTAAAAGACAAGTCCTTAGATTCAAGAAGAAAATTTTTTTAAGTGATCTAAAGAATTTTATTTTATGTAGTTTCAGCCGACAAAAATTACTATTTTTGACGATTTTAGATCATTTCAAGGTATCTAAAAACATCGTCCAATTGACGGACTCCGTTTTCTACAGGCTGTCATCGAAAGGCTTCATAATTCGGCCAGTTTTGATCTTTGAAGGACATTTTTTTTTAGTTTAAAGTTTTAATGCTTCTCGAGTATTTTATTAAATAGGATCGGGGAATTTATAAAAATTCAACTTCGTAATCTTTTCAAAAGTGCATTAATTAATTGAAGCAACATAAAATATAATTATTTACGTCATTTAAAATATTTTTCCTACTGGAACCCTATGCTCATTGTAACGATTTATAAATTAACTAATGGACGCTCTATGTAAATATGATGTTATATGCTGACGCTCTATGTAATATGTTTGGATTTCCGCAATTACAGAGGCGACTATTTGGGTTCCGATGACAACCGCATGCCGGACATTATCCGTGACAGGAAACTTTTGAAATGTGGAATCTACGACAGGTGATCGTATCCACTATCGACAAAGTACAGGCACGTTTTCACGTTTCTAGAAATAAGTTGATCTGACATAGAGATCTTTTAAACTGCTTTATGCCGTTTTATTCTGAGAATGTATGTTGCGTCTTTCTTACGCAGATTAAGTTCCGACGTCTTTAGAAAAACGCTTAACGTCTGCGATTTTGGGGACCTGTTTTGTATTCCAGTTAAAAGAATTATGTGGTACACAAAGTATTTAATCTTAAAATTTATGTCATGTGTAACGTCTGTCGTATTTCTTTTCTTTCTACAATAAATCAATTTTTATTTGTTAAGAGATATGCACAATGCATTTCAAAAGTTTTTGCTGTTTTATCTTGTGCAACACTTCTTTTCTGTCACAAATAAACAAATAGATTTACAAGTTGTGATTACAAATTGCTTTACAAAGAAGAGAAAAAATTTCCTTGTTTATTGCGTAAGATTATTGCTAACTGGTTTATGAAATGATTACAAAACGCAGGTTAATAACAATTGAGAAATGAATAAAATACTATATTATTTCGATAGTTTGGAAAAGATTTAACAAAAATCATTTTAGCCATTTTTTTGTACATCATGGAAGCATTTGTAAGATGAAACATAAATTTTTAAAAATTGATTTATAGTATAGTGCAGGTATAATCTGTTAATATATATTGAATATAAGAAATGATATAGATATGAAAGTATATGTGAAAACTATTTCTTCGATGAACTTTTTGATCTGAGAGTTGATCAAATTATCCTTGAACTTAGAAATCTTTTTAAAACTCAATACTCGGTGTTTTTTTAATAGCATTTGTACTTAAAAAGTAAAACAAAAATGGTGGCATTCTGAATCCCTTCATTTGTTTTTTAACTTCCCCTTTTGAACCTTGAAAGGATCACATGCCAAGCAATGGTTCAGTGATTTAGGTTTTGATTTCCGCAGTTACAGAGGCGACTATTTGGGTACCGATGACAACTGCATGCCGGAAATTATCCGTGACAGGAAACTTTTGAAATGTGGAATCTACGACAGGTGGTCGTATCCACTATCTTGGTTTCGACAAACTACAGGCAAGGTTTCACGTTTCTAGAAATAAGTTGATCTGATATTGAGATCTTTAAAACTTCTTTATGCCGTTTTATTCTGAGAATATATGTTGCGTCTTTCTTACGCAGAGAAAGTTCCGGCGTCTTTAGCAAAGCGCTTAACACCTGCGATTTTGGGGACCTGTTTTGTGTTCCAGTTAAAAGAATTATGTGGAAGTATTTAATCTTCCTATTTATGTCTTGTGTAACGTCTGTCGTATTTCTTTTCTTTCTACAATGAATCAGTTTTTATTTGTTAAAATGCATATACAATGCATTTAAAAAGTATTTGCTGTTTTATCTTGTGCAACACTTCTTTTCTGTCATAAATAAACGAATTGATTTACAAGTTGTTGCAGATTTTTAAAATTTTTTTTAATTTCTTGCTTAATGAATTAAATAATTGCAAATGAGGATACTTTATGTATGTAAATTGTGCTGCGCAATGTAGATATATCAGTAAGAAATACTTATCGGTTTGAACATATACAAATTCTGAATAATTTTGGCGTTTCTATGACATATATTAGAAATTTTGTTTTTTCAAATGAGAGTTACCTCACGAATTGCGAAATTTTCAACGAATCATTGGTTTTAAATCAGGTGTTTTTATGAGTGGTTCCGGATATAACAGAAATAGAATAGCAGATGGATCGAACCAGAATAGAAATGAATGCCAATGGGTTATGTAATTTAGAAGAAATCTCAAAATAACGCTATTATTTTAAACATGCATATTTATAAAGCTAATATTTCTTTTATAAAACAAAAATTGTGTTATGCGACATTTCCCACCTCGTAAATCTGCAGTAAGCTACGCAAATAGTCTTCATTTTTATCATCGCTAATAGTTTTCATTTTATCTTTAGAAATCTTATCTTAGAAATCTTTTTCGTCACAGTATTCCTCCATAAAAAGTTCATTCTCGTCAATTCAACAAAATCCTTTTCCAATCAAAAGTGAGGAAAAATTCCGCTTATAGATATACCCGAGATGGACAGGGATGTGGTGGTGTGTGTATGAGGGGGGGGGGGTGCTTCCTACTGAATTTTAAATTCCCTTTTCGTGTATCTAAAGCTCAAATTCGTCTTACCTGCTTTGGAACCTTTCCCCCCTCTGCTCCTTTCATCTCTTAGGGAAACTGGTGGAATGCTTCATTCTTCTGTTGAATATTTGTTACCATTCCACGTCAATGTAAAGGTAATGTCAATAATCTCCAAATGCGATCCACGTCTCTGTTTGTCGAGAGCCCAAGTTCAGGTGTTCTTTTTCCCACAAAAGAAATTCGTAGCTGGTGAGATAAGCAACCATAACTGACTCTGCATCTTTACTGTCATCAATCAGAACTCTTCCAGCTCCAGGTTATTTGATTCTTTAGGTTTAATGTCTTCGGGTTTTTCTCTCTTTCTCCTTTCCACTTATTGTGCGAGCTTCTTATTCGACAACTTTAGTAGCTTACCCCATTTTATGTCCCTGTAATAAGCTACAGTTTTCTTTTTCTGAGGTCACTTCTAGGTCCATTTTTTTTTTTTCCTCCCCCCCCCCAATCGCCTGCCTTTACTCTTCGTATGAAGGATATGTTTTCATTTAGCCTTGAAAGGATTTTCTACAAGAAAATGATATCGAAAAGAAATTATCTGCAGAATTGTTTATGTACTATTATTATGATTTTGGTATTTTCGACGAAATCAGGGGACGAAAATATCTTGTTCCATCTCTGCTGTTTACTTGTTTAACACTGTTTGGTAAAGAATTGGCTTGAAATCATATAGTTATATAAAAACTTTTGAGTTTATGGCATTTACCTGTTAAAATTTAATTCTTTGGTAATACACTCGAGTCTCTTTTTAATTAAATTCCATTATTCCACTCAAAAATTTTGTTTTAAGGGAAAAATCATGTAATGGGAATGTGTAAATTAAGTGATAAAAAACGAGGGGATAAAACAAAGGTTGAAATTTTCTATCCATTTTATTGACTTTAATTGTTCAGTGTATAATTGTCCTAAACTGTGCGGAGGATACAATCCAATTTTATTTAAAAATTCGTTTTTCATGAGGGGAAAAATGACATTTCTGATGCACATCATCTATAGCATTTTCATGAAGCTGTAAACTTTTTGTATTGTATTTCATTATATTAAGTGTTTTTAACTACATTATCATCCTCATTACGCACTTTCCTATCTTTATTACATTTCATGATTCTTTGTAATATATCATGAACCATGTAATATTTAGGAATCCCAATGTTTTCATCAATATGGAGACAATTAGACTTCTCTCACCTTTTTCAAAATCTCCTTGTCTTTCAGATGCGGCAATTTTTTACTGTGGCGATTTGGTAAAGTCATAAAGGGTTGGAGGCGATTTTTTTTGGGGGGGGGGGAGGTGTGTGTGGAGAAACGTCGATATATAGAAATTTTCTGTCGTAGAATGGAAAGTAAGTAACATGTAAATGTCGTTTGAAGTGAAGGTCCTGTTAGAAATTTCATTATATAGATTGTGTAAATGGACCGTAAGTGAAGCAGAAAACATTTCACTTTGAATCGCTGATATCTTCCTTATGTCTTGTCTTTTCCTGCCGATTGAGGTTTAAAATGCGTGTTTAAGGAAACAAATGATACCTGCTTCAACTTGCCATAATATTATTATTAATTCTGTTCAGTTTATGCTCATTACATAATATTCTCCCTCTCATCTATTTCGAGGTTTTGCGAAGCTGTTATGTGAGCATTTAAATGCTAGAAAGGGAGAAGAATCGTTAAATTTTTTGTGAGATATCTTGCTTTTTAGAACTCTAACATATAGTATTTCTTGCATATTTGTGTTTACCAAGCTTGTATAAATTATATAGTATTCATTGCGGTGACCAAAAATTTAATTGCTTTTGTAGATTTTAGTTATTGGTTTATTAGTTATTTAGTTATTTTAGTTATTTATTAAAATTGGGTGCAGGCATTTAACTCATTATTTCGGACTAGATTTAAGAGTCAATCCTTAATTTTGATGCAAATTATCCCCTTGTTGCATAAGAAAGGGCGTTGTTCTGATTAGAAAGAAACTAAGACAAACTCTATAATATGCAATGCTTTTATTCCAAAGCCAGCCCGAGACTGTCTCTGGGGAACTGTAATTTTATGGAAGTAATTGCGGTAAAAAACTGTTTTCCAATTTATATTTGTGATCTTTATAGTGCCGTTTGTTATACTTTGAATTTTAATTTAATATTTGAAAGGCATTTTGTAGAGCTGACTTCTTCGTAATATTTATTTCGTAGTAAAGATGTTGGCAGTTTACTTTGGAAATGACTACATTAGAAAAATGTCATTGGGAATGTCTCTTCTGCGGCTATTTATTTAACTGAATCTTCTTCATTCGATATTGTCTAGGCAACTTGAATTCTAATCGTTTCATTATCATTTTGAATCCTTAAGTAGAGCATTTGAACTTTTATTTCTTAATAATTCTTTCTTTTATCAATACTAGTCTCTGTGAAGGGAGTTTTTCTTTTTCTAACTTACCTCTGCACATTAGCATTTGCCTGAAAAAAAAAAAAACTTGTCATTTTTATCATTTTGCAATATTCTGTACCGTGTGGCTATGAATGCAGCAATTCATTCAAGAAAATATTTTTACTTACCTGGTGAATTATTAATATTTTTATTTAATTATAATTTGCTCAAATTCTATTAATAATTCATTTTAATGTAAGACTTCCTGCATGTGATTCCGTTTTTAAAATTTTATTTAACAATGAAGGAACTGTTAGCCTTTTTTTTTCTTTTCTTTATAGCTTCCTTCTCTGCAGTCTGTGTAGAAAGTTCCAGAAGTGAAGCTGTTTGATTATTTTTAAAGTGTGGATTGAACTTCAAAATCATACTTAATTTATCAGACTGGCTTTTTAGTGTTTTTTTTCAACATTATTTTTAATGGATAATAATATGGATAATATGTTAATTATATTATGGGTAATATGTTATATAATTAATTAATCTTTAAAGACAATTTTGAATGTATTTCATGGCCACAGAAAGTACGAAGTGGTTTTGCTAATATTTTCACTAAATGCGTATAGTAAATATACTATCATTTTTACATTTTATATGCTTAAATACAATGGACTTGTCTCTCGCGTCATTAGTCGCATGCTGTTTAGCATCCTCTATTCGTTTCAGCTCTTTAGTAAGGAGAGCGCTTTTTAGGAGCATTTATCTTTTCCGGAAATTATTTTAATTCCTTTTTCGAATATTATTGCGTAATGTTCCTGACAAAAAAAATTACCATCTTCACCTCTGTCTTTCATCTCATCTCAATTTTGACGATTTTAAAACGTCTGATCATGCGCAAAAGCGCGAAGTTTTCCTATCTGGAAACAAGTTGTGTATGCAATTCGCTTAGAGAAGGACATTGCGTCCCCTCATTTTTCCTTTTGAAGTGCACCATAGTTTATTAAATCAAATTGACGTCACTCATTTGATGTATGTAATGCGAGCTTGTAAGTTTTCCATTCCACTGTTAAATTTTCTCTTTGATGTTATCTTTTAACTTTTTATTTCGTGGCTTAATCATTATCGAAATTCGGATTCCAGTGCCAATTGTCTTGTATCTCAATTTGTTATTGTTTGAAGTATAACAACGATCGACTTTTTTGCATGAATCATTAATTTAGATGATAATTAACTAACCAGTGATAACTATTCTTCATTTATAATGCCTCATGAATATCTTTATTCAATAAGGCTATTTTTGGAAGTTCTAGGAAACTGTCCTGTGTAATTGCGGAACTGTTGTCAAAATTTTTATTTTAACAGCCAAGCTATAAAGACGACATATAGCCTTTTCCTTTTTATTAACTATTTCTGTACAGCAGTATTGCTTGCGTTTATTTTTGTTATAATATCTTACGGATGATAATGCAGTATTTTGTTTTATTTCTTAGGAAACTGAAGCAGGGAAAGTTTATGAACTGGATTTCTGCCATAACTTTCTCCTGTTTTTTTTTTTTTTTTTTTTTTTCTTCTACTAAAGCTCTTCGTTTTCTTGAAAAAGCTATAATTATATACTTCCAAATCGTCAGTAAAAAGACGAAAACTCTCTTCTGATTTTTGTGAAAAACAGTTACAGATGAATAGCTTGAGTAAAATGTTGTAAAGAGATCAAAACTAAAAGCTATCCAGCAAACCGTTATCATTGGCCTACCTTTCAACAACTTAACAACCGTCCTTTCTTTTCTTTTCTTTTCTGTCTATAATGGTTTCCTTGCTCGCATGATTTCTGTTCCACCTTGCTGTTTCTACAAACTGAGATGTTTTTATCACTACAGCTCATTAGGTTGTCTGGCGGCTTTCTGCTTGTAGTGACCATCATTTGTACTTCAAAAACTTTCTTTTGATTTTTCTTCTCAACTTTGTCATTTATCTGATTTTATGGTAATATCCCTAACTCCATTACATCCATTATATGCGCTGGATACGCCGTAATTGTAGTGTGGCCGCTGCTGTTTTGACTGCTCATGCGTAAGCTGTCTTCTTTAGTTATTGATGCTGCTTGAAAGGAAGGAGACACTGTAAATGGAAAAAGTTGGAAAGCTAATTTGTTTTATTTATTATCATTTTTTTATTGAGAAACTTTTCAGCTACTACTTAATAAACGTCCAGTTAGAATTTTGATTATTTCGTTTTATGAAGTATACATGATGGATTTACTACACCGACGAAATATAACTGAACCTGTCAAAGAATGGTTTACATTTCTGAATTTTCGAGATTTGATTATGATTATTGCAACTTTGAATTGAATCTCGATTTCTCTTCCGGCTGGAAATTTTGATTATGAATAAATACATTCAATCGTAGGGAAATCATCTCCTCATTTCACTCCCTAGTTTTGATTTTTCTAATATTTCTCAAATATTTTCATTGTTAGCTGTATAAAAGATTCAGAGTTTAAAAATGAGAAATATATTTATGAAAAATTGATATCGGTAAGTAAGCAAGCATTAAGTAGATATAATTCATTAGAGTAAATTCTCTTTAATTTTAGAAAAACTTGGATTGTTTTTTTGTTTTTTTCTTAATTTAGTAAAATTACCTTTTTAAAAGCTCACTTTCGTTAAAATACTAAAACATTTGCTGCTTTTAAAGTATAATATTTAATTTCTAACTTATCTTAGACTATAATTTAATCTATAACCTAGCCTTGTTTGAACCTTGACAATTTGAAATAACGCCTTTTTGTTTTAAAAGAATTGCTTCTTTTTTAGAAACTTATTCAGGGGAAACCCGAATAGGTCTCGAATCAGAACATGAAAATCAAACCGAGATGAAAATGTTTTATTTAGTAAAATGATTCTCACCCTATATGAATTAGGGCTGTTTGGAAGATTATTAGAATTGTTGAGTTTTCATATTTTTTCGTCTTAAACAAGTATCCAAGCGATTAGTTTCCTTTCATTTTTCTTATTCACGTGTGATAAACTATTTTTAAGCTGAGCTAATTAGTTGGAATCTTTATTTTTGATCCATTCTTATTTTATATTAATTTTTCTAAAAATAAACTCAACTTGTAATTCGCATGGCTGTTGCAAATCAAGAATACTCATTTCCTCTATGTTATCGAATACATTCTTTGTAAACTTTTCTTTTTTAATTAAAAATAGATGTGTTAAATGTTGATGGGATTAAAAATTTGTTTAAGTTTAAATTAAATTACTTCTATTTTTGGAGAAAAAGCTATAAAATATGATTAAAAATCTGGATTCCATTGAGCTTTTCATTGATATAATGCTCTTAATGACGATAAAACAAGCCGGGTGTATCGAGCTCCATCCGTGCCGAAATGGGTGGTTGGTTGTATTTGGAGGGTTGGGCCGTGTCACGCTTCAAGAATCAGCCACCCTTTGACAGGCACAGGAGACAAATTTTAGCTCACCAAAACCTGCTATTGGAAGTTTCTGAAAGACGAGATACCTCGTTCGTAGCGTTGAAAATGTTAAATAATGTTTTTATCATATCCATAACATCACAAAATTCATCTGAGTTATGTCTATCTAAACTATTGTTCTGAAAATAGAAGTAATAAAAATATAGTAGTTCACCAATAGTCCTGTACAACTGGAGGGATTTATTGGTAATTCATCTTTAAATCGCCCAATCTAATTAGGTTTTGATGACAACTGGTAGCAACTAATCTACCGGATGCTCATCGGTAAATCGGAATTGATGCCTGTCAATTTTCTTAGCTCTTCTGATACCTTTCGGTTAAGATTTACCTCGAGTGCCTCTTATTAAGGATTCTCTTTCACATCATTCCTCCTAGATTGATCTGTTTAAAGAATCCTCTTTTGTGTCAAGGGAATTTGTAAAGTTTATCTCTCTCCTATATGAAACACAGAGGACAATTTTAAATTTATCTATTATTTTTATGTTTGAAAGCATCTCTCTTAATACAGCATCGAGATGAAAAATTCTTTAAAATTAAATCTTAATTAAATTTAAAATTAAATGCATTGAATAAACAGTTGACTATCAGTTCGGATTTTACCGAAAGATTTTTAAGCTAGGATAACAAGTATCTTGTCACTTACATAACAGAAAGTGATTGATATTCGACTAATTATTTGACTCGTAAAGTTGGTTAAAATTATAGCTTATCTACGCAAGGTATTGCATATTTCTATGATAAAAGTGTTACAAAAATATTCTACCAAACATGGTTGCTTATATATAATTGTTATTACATAAATATCTATTCTTTTATTAGAATCTGGTATAATTTCAGGAAATTTCCTCAAAAATCTTTGATAAATCGATGATCAATTTAAAAATGTTTCTCAGTGAACAGTTCATATTTGTTAAATGATCAGCCTAAAAGGACATTTAAATCTTCTTATATAACCTTTGAATAATATTATCTTATCTACATGTTTAGCTTAATTAAATTCTGTTATTTCAGTTATAAATCTTAGCATCATTCAATTTTTTAAACGAAATTAAGCTATAGTTAAGTTTACATAGTTTAACTAGAAGTCATGCCAAATCATAGTGGTAATATTTTAAATTTCCCTTTTTAATAGTTATTAGAATTTTTAGAGCTAGAACTTATGGATATGGACTTGAACTTATTGCTACTTTATGTTACAATTTTAATGCAACATTTTAAGAACAACATCTACAAAATACTCTTCGGCAAGCCTTTAAAGCTAAAATAATTTCTTTTGTTCCGAAAATATAAGGAAAAGAAAATTTCACTCCTTCCTCTATTTTGCATATTTTAGTTCCTAAGTATTGGAGCTACGCAGATGTCAGACGAGGGAAAAGAATGACACTTATTGAGAGTTTTCCAATGAAGCTTTGATTTAAAAGGTATTCCGAATTAGGGTTTGAAAAGCACTGTTCAGCTTCTAACTTTTAAGAATTGCTGTAGTAAAAAAACATTTTTAATTCAAAAGTTGATCATTATGACAAGGCCATAATTTGATGTTATTTAATAATATTTGTGACGAAGCTAGAACTATTTGAATTATTTATTTTTCTATTTTCAGTAAGAAATTAGGGAGGAGTTATAATTTCATCTTACATCCACTGTTCCCACTCCCTTATGCTGATTGGCCTATTTACTTACTCGACCGATATTTTCTACTTCTCTACAGCATATCCTTCCCTTGCGACTTCAAATCCAGTCAAAATTATTCTGTCATATTCGCAAGATAGGACGGACAAAAACTTAAGCACATGCAATATTAACTTTTTAATTATGAGCGGTTTGGGATTTTCCAGAATATAATCGACGAATCGGTGCAAAAAGTTTCCTGTATTCGTGGCATGAGAACCATTTTAATAATAGTTTTATAATACTCCCTTGCAAGTTTGTACAGGTGCGGAAGTTGTGTGTGTATGTGTGGGGGTGACTAAGGGTTATATTAGATTTATATTTTATATGGATAAAACTATTTTTGAGTTCTGAAATAGTTGCATATCCGTCAAAAATAATTTCTTATGCATTTTTTTTCCATTTCTTTTCATCACCACTTAAAACAAGACATTTCCGAAATTTAACTTTTCATTCTTAAAACTGTGATATATAAACCTCGATTTGTCTTGAGCTCACAGGATTCTACGTGAAATTTTTTTTTTTCCCCCTTCAACAGCACCTGCTATTTCGATTTGCCAAAGACGTGAAAGCATAATTTAGATTGTGTGAGTCTGCGATTCCTCATCCGGTCAAAGGGCATAAATCGTCTGGTTTAAATTCCATGTTTCTACGCTTGAGAAGATTTTCCACCAAACTTACAAGCCATCTCAATTACTTTCCCATGTCAAACAAATTTGTGAGATCGCGATGAACCACCCCGTTTAACGTGAGAATTAGTTTATATAATTCTTCATTAACTAAATATATTTATGATCGGAAGTCTAGGGGGTATTTTGGGTCTTCCAAAAACTCCTTTTATTCTAAAAGTACGATTAATGTTCCGTTATCAATCCTCCAGACAGATTTATTTTGCTAATCCTGCGTAATTAGAAAATTCTCCAACTTTCAAGCTAAGAGGAGTGAAATAACAGCTCTTCTTGCGAAATTCCCAACGCTGGGCAACTTATTGAAGCATGCCGGTTTAGAGGTACCTTGGGTATTACGTAATCGTTGAGAAAATAAAATTATCCCCAACTGGTTCTGATGAGATGCTTAATGCTCATTTTAATTGAGTACCTGGTAAGTATTATAATTGAGCGAGTGAAATGACGTTAATATGTCGTTTTCGTGGTTTTCCTTGCTCTTGTCTTATTGCTTGCTGTTTCTTTAATTTTGGAAGTTGTTGGTTGCTTTCTGATATCCAGCCCTTTCTTCCATATAGAATTTAAATACAGTGACATAATTCTTCCTCTTTTTTTTTCAGTGGAAAAAAATAATAATTTGAATTAATTTAGGAAACTGAAATTTCCACCAAATTCAAGATAACATTTTATACTAGGTGGGGGGCGGAGTTCTCCATGAGTTGTCTTGCGCGTTTGGTTTTACGTATTCTTTACATGTATTATATGATTATTATGTACATGAAATAAACTAACGTAATTTAATCAAAATTAATTCTGAATGTTAATAATCGACATTCTTTATTGTAAAACAGTATATTTAGATCTACATAGTTTACCTGTAACTCTTAAATACCATAGAAAAAGCATTACTACCTTAATTGCCTGTTATTTCCATTTCTACATTTATTTGAGTATTGATGATGGGCGCAGATTTTTGTGGTCGGAAAAAGGCTGTGGGTGAAATATTAAATGTTGTGCTGTAATGCCTAAATTTTTATCTTCAGTTTTCAATAATAGTAATAAAAGAAAGTCGGGAAGATTTCACCATTAATTGAAATGAGCACGTCAGTTTTAAAGAATTTGTAAAATTCTTTAATTTAATTTAAATTGTAAAAATATAGTTTATTAATTTTTTGCTGAATTTGATTTGAAATAGTTTTGAGCATCAAATCATTGTTTATTCGATTGTTAACATTATGAATTGACACTAAGCTACTGCTATTTGTCTGTTGACATTCAAATCGAACTAAGAGGCAGAATTAAGTGTTTTTATTAAGATAGGATATAAGGTTAAAATGTCTTACTTTTCACCATATTTTCTTTTCTATAATTTGTGCGTTTGTATCTTTCATCTGTCCGTATCCTAAAATGCATATTGCCGAGATTTGGTGATCCCATAACAACTGATCCCCGACAATTTTTTTTTTAAAGTATTACTCTAAAGATGAGTGTTTAAATTCTGCTCACCTTATATTTCAATATGAAGATTCGAAATATAAAATAATGCAGCCCTATTCCGCTTCAAGCTCTTATAATTAATCCCAGACCCATTAAGCTGCATAGTGCGTTAGTTGGGTTGCCTTGTCGCTGTAAGTTTCTGACCCGTTACTTCTTACATATCTGAAATGAGGAGTAAACTACCTGCTATGATTCTTCTCTGAAATTATCATTCTTTCCCTTATTACTCCAAAGAAGGAAGAGAAAAAATATATGCGTGCAGTATAAGAGGCGAGCATTTTTTCCCACTCTCGAAATCTTTTTTTTCCCATCTTTACCATTCCAGAGACCTGTTGATCGCAGCAAATGCTTCCTGTACGTGCTCGGACCTCTTAATTATATTAAAGGAGGATCAGAGGATTACAGTGAAAGGTCAATAGAACTTGTTTACGAGCAGTTTTGTTAATCCTTATAAGGTTCAGAAATGTGACCTGAAGTTCAGTTTCACATCGATTCGCACTATAATCTCATGAATTCGCGTTTATCGGTGTCTCAACCGTGAATTTATATTGCTATGATTACTGTGTCTGTGAGGTAGGAATATCGCGGGGTTTAGCGTTGCGATGGAAATTGAGAATAGCAATTAAGTAATACATTCATAGGAATGCGCATTAAGGACATTGGAAAACTATGAAGAAGGTGGAGTAGTTATGTTTAACTTTGTTTTTTGCTCGTATTTGCTGCTTCTTGATGTTTGCAGTTTTCTTTTTCGCTTTCATTGATGATTGTGTCTTAGTTGAATGATTTTTGTTTCAATTATCTTTCCAACATTTGAAACCATATGGTAAATTAACGTTGATAATATATTTAAAATGACCACATTAGGGAATTCTGGATAAATCAAATAATTAAAGATTTTCTGATATTTTAACAGCTTATGTTTGATAGATTTTATTACATGAAAGTTCCGTTTTGAAAAGAAAGCTGTTAGAAACGAACTTCGCAATTTTAAAATGTGGTCCATGACGAGGACACAATATTCAAACCACTAAAGACTTTTTTTCATTGGAGCTCGATTTTTAAAAAAATAACTTTTAACATATAAGGTTTTGGAACAATTTTAATGAAAAACATTCCACGCTAAGATGTGTTGTGTAAATATATGATCAGACGCGAAATACATTGTTTTGAACATCGGATTTAGAAATTTTAAATGAAGCGAATGAAAGTATATTGATTTAATAAATAATGTGCACCTTGTTTTTATAAATTTAGTTTGAAAAAAAAAAAAGAAAGAAAGTTGTTCCCATCTTTTGAGCGGTCATGAAAAAGAAGGAAGAGAGGAAAACGGTGTGGAGATGTATTAGTTAACAAAATTGTTTTGAATATGAACATTACGAAACATTTACGTATGAGATAACACTTATAAGAAAGACTGTTGAAAAACATTATTAATCCGTAGGATAAAATTACGTTTTATTTAGTCTGACATTATTTACATATCGGCTGCTATGTTTGTGGATCGATAGGCTACTATTACATTTTATATTGGCAGATCAGATAGGTTGAAATAATATTTACCAAAATAAGATTTTAATTTTGTAAAAATTTTATGAATAACATTTATTTTTATTTTCAAACAAATAGAACCTCATACTATTTTTAAATGTTAATAATCCTAAGCCGCTTAAATTCTTATGTCAATATATTTGATAATTTTTCACATAAGATATATGTTATATAATATGATAAAACTTATTTCCCTATTTCCACATTATGCGTTGTGCTAAATAGCACTGGCTTATAAATGTGTCAATTGATAAAATAAAAGCAAATAAATGAGTAAGTGTACTTTAAATTGATTTTTGTAAACTGTGAGCTTTTTCAGGGAAGTTGATTTATTCTCCAGTTTTGACATTAGAAAGGAAATAATAACTGAATTATCACTATAGTGAATTGCATTTTGAATTTTATTCGGGACAGTGGAACGTCTAAATTATTTTCATTATTTCGTTGGTTTCCGAATTTTTATATTTAGTTTCATGTTGAATAAAAAATAATGTATAACGAAATTGTAATTAAAAAATTCCAACAGCCACGGAATTATTCATGCTCTTAACTGACCTTATGATATTTATTGAATTTTTCAACTTCCTCTACTGTTCTTGTTGGCATATTTTATAAATAAAACATATTTTAACACAGATTATAATATTTATAAAACAAGCAGTTTAGCAGCAATATTACTTAAAAAGATCTATGGGGCGATGATCCCACTCATATTTGCTTTTATATCTTCATGGCACATGCATCTTCCACTCAAATAAGCAATTTTTGTTTGTTTAATAAATCTTACAAATGTATATATCTGGGCTAAAACTCTCGTGAACCAACAGCTTCTACTGAATGAACATAGCTTTTTTAACAATAAATTTCGCACTCATTAGAAATGGCAACTTCTCAGGCTTTTTGCAAGTTTGGGAATTTCACTGCGGTTGGCGTATATGGACCTGCAGTTGTCTAGCTTGTGATCTATTGCAAAAATACTATATTTCAAATAATCCTAAATATGAACTTTTCTATTTTCTCAATCATTTGAATGAACCCTCAAACAAAGAAGTAATATGTTTGGACATAATGAGAGATCAGGCAATTAAATTCACTTGGTAATTGATTCTCAACTTGTTACTCCTGTGGACAAAGCGTTTTGTGTGTGTATGCATCTTTGGTAAAACTTAGAGGGAAAAAAACAATGGAGCAATCCTCTATTAATGTCAGTACTCAATAACTAATTATGTGAGATTATTTTAGTACAAACCATTATTTTTAGATACCTTTAGCCTGGACATCCTGCATGTTTCTGACCTTTTCTGTTTATTATAAACTAGTTTTAAAGTGAATTTTTCTTGTCATTCTTAATATTGTTAACTGTCTTAATTCACGATAGCTATAACCAGTAATTCGCTAATATGATATTTAAATCTTATGTTTGGCCCAGCATGATATTAAAAAATAACAACTTTTGCACCTTTAAACTAAATCAAGCTATTCAAAAACTTGCATTTTTCGCATGAACAGTTATTGAATATCTCTACGCTAAATATCCTTTTTCAGTGTAAGAGAACGCGTCCTTGTGGACTGTCATTTCCACGCTGAATGCAGCTTTCGATATCCTCTCGCCATTATCTATACGCCACGTTGTTGCAGTTACCTGCTAATGATTCTCATCATTCCCGAACCTTGTTCTCTAAGGGTACATTAGTTGTTTCGAAAAATAAATCGTTCGAATCCGACTGCAAACGATTTTTTTTTCTTTCTTATCTCAGCATTTCGAAAAGTATCTTTAAAGTTTTAGCAGCTTCTGAATGGTGGAGTTATTTACTGAATTTATATCGGGAAGTCTTTTCTGGTGTATAATTAATCTTCTAGAGTTTTATGTTGGTCTTTGATGGAATTAAGTGTGATTTCATTCGGGATTCTTCGTTAATGAAGGGTAGGTTTTCACTCCTCGGAGAATCATTTTGTGTTCTTGTGTCACTGTTTCTCGTTTCAATGGTTGTTACTATTTTATTTTGATTATTTCTCCTTCTCACTATTTAAGATTGATAGAAATACCTCTTAATGATATACGAGATGTCGGAAATATCTTTTAAATATTTTAAGGATAAGTTAGGCATACATAAAGAAATCCTTTTTTGCAGTAAAACATTTCTGAAACACAAAAAGGAACGGGAGATGCTACGAGAACTTTTTATTAATGAATTAAGATTCCGATATAATGTGCAGTTCAGAGTTAAAGCAGTATACATTTTACAGAAAAGCTACCTATAATTGCACGCTAGTTATTGGTTTTAATGAACATTGATCAGTGATTTTCTTTGCTTCCTTTATGTTCATTTTTAATAAGTCTAGATGCTTCAATAAAAAAAAAATTCTTCAGATAAATAAGTTCTGCTTAATAAATTTTATGACAAACATTTTTTTATTTTAAATGAACTGACTATATATTCTATAATATGAACAATCATTTTTTTAAAAATGAGCGAATTTCCCAAAATATTGAGATTAAAAGGATTTGGTTCAAGTGTATTGAGAATATAATGGGAGATGCTCTTTAGAATGCATAATTGTACTTCGTGTAAGGGACTATGTAATTTATGAATATTTAACGAATTTATCACAAAACGGGGAAAAAATATCAGAACTATCGATGCTTGGCGATTGTGTTGCACAAAAGGAAAAATTTTAATATATTTTGCAAATCATTCTTAAGTTTGTAACAGTATTTATCATTTAAAAAATTTTACAGTAAATTCGCTTAATTAGATACGAAAACTATTGTGCGGCATATTCTCCATTTGAAACATGAACAAATTTCATTTATTTATGAATTTAAAGATTTCATTTATTTAGTATCTGTGCTAACTGAAATTGAAGATATATCACACATTATGGGCTCTATTAATCACTCCTAGTTACTTGCGCTTGATCTTAATTATGACAAAAATAATGTGTGACTAGAGTTTAGACTTAAGCACGTTATTGGTATTCGGTGTGATGACGCTTCGTATTTAAAGTGAAGATTTCTTTCATTAAATCATATTTTCGAGACAGGTAAAGGTATGCATTACATCTGTCACCGGTGATATTGCCCCTTCTAGATTTCTGCGCTGAGCCAACATGAATCTTCAACGTGTTCGGTTCAGAGGCTTGGCATGGAAGTTAATGTAACAAACTTTTTACTTTTTTTTTTCGTCATTTGACCGTGGCTGAAAATAATATTAACTGCTTTTTTCTAAAAAACATGGATTAAAATTTAAAAAAAAATTATATCTATTCTCTGTTTGAGGTGAATAATTTTACTGGCAGTTACATTTCTTCACAGACACTTGTTATCAAAGAATATGAACTGAAATGTATCTTTAGGATTCTTATCTTCCTTCATATCGTTTAGAGCTGTATAAATCATTCATTTGCTAATTCTAAATAAGTTCAAATTTGTTCCACTTTTTTTTTTGCCTGTTATAGTTTTATTTACCGATGGATATATTAACAGGAGCAGTTAGGAAAGTTAATTGAAAAAATGAATATACTTTGTATTTCAATGTTAAGCTCATGGTTTCTGAAATATTTTCTGTTAGTGACCTTCTCTTCCGAAGGAAAATTATTTCTACACCAGATATTCCGTCTAAACAATTCTGTTGCACTCCAAAAATTGGAAAGCAATATGATAATGAAGTATTTAATAAAAATAAAGGAAAAAAGAAATTTGTGTTTATTTAGAGATTTTTTTTATTAAATGCTTTGAATCAAGGTGATTTTTTAAAAATCTTTTTTGTTTAAATATCTTGAAGAACTGAAATAAGAAGTTGCAGTAAAATCTTCTGCGTCCTGAATATTGGTGTGGAACGATCCATTTGGGATCACAATCGCTGTAGAAAAACCCCTACTATACCATATCGTTTATTTCAAGTGCTCATATGAAGCAAAAATAAATATTTCATTGCTTCGTTATTTTCTCAAATAAAGTGTTTTTAAGTTGTATGCGAAATGTTACTTGACAGGCCCAGTATGATTGTCATTATGTTTTCTTTGTTTAAGAGGAAGAGTAAAACATAAAAGCGGAAATCAACGAGAATAAGTACTCTGCTATCGAAAACTTTCCACTGTTTTCTTTTCGGCATAACATGTAAAAATGTCTTCTGTTTCTGAATGATTAAATATTTATCATTCATTTGTGCAGATTATTATGGTTGCTTTCGAAATATTCTAGAGTAAAAGCAGTCTGTCCCAAGCCGCAAATATATTAACGAGAGTTTTGGAAGAATGGGCTTGTGAAGAGGATATTTCTTTGTTGCCATAGTTACTAATCCCATTAATGTACCTTCTTTGAAAACCACACATTCGACGATAATATCCACTCCATTTCCAACCCCCTTGGAGGTTATTCTTTTTAACTAAAGGGATTTTAAACTTTCCTCGGTTCATATCCTATTAACCGTGTCTCGTTGTTTCCCACCTGGAGTCTTAGATCGCGACTTCCCCCTTTCATTTTTCTTTGTTTCCATTTTTCGGACTCATCCCATGGGTGACTTCTTCCATCCCTAGTGCAGTATATAAATCTTATTGAGACACTTTTCCGGGTGGAGTGTTCTTCAATCTCTGCGTGCTGTTGTTTCTTTTTTCAATTTAGCACAACATCCTCGCTGATCTGTAGGATGAAAGCAGTTTTGCAAAAGAAATTATTTACTTCCGACTCGTTTGTTTTACGGTAGGCTTTTGATAGTACTTAGGAATTTAGATTAGTTGTCTGTGTTTTGCTTTTAAATATTGATTGCTGCTGTATATAAGTTTGTTTTTTAGTTTTAAGTCATTTTTAAATAGCCGATGCATCGCAACCGTTGCTAAATATGAGAAGACACCCAATATACTGCAGAGAGGGAAACAGCATTTAAAAATAAGTCATCCCTATTGGTCTTTTTGGACTTAGGGCGAATTATTTTATCAGGTACCTTTTAGAAATAAATTATTTATGGTTGTTATGCTAAATTTTTTTTAAAGTTTAAACCATTTTAACTATCAATGCTCATAAGTTCACAAGTCCCCTGTCACACGACAACAGTGCTGTGTTAGTTATATCATGCTTAAAAATTCAGTATCCAATAAGAATTAAACTGAAAATTTAAGTAAACACTTCTACTTGTTTTAATTTATTTTGAAATTATATGAAATTCTGGCTTTTAAAGAGGGAAAACCTGTAAAATTAGTTGTTTATATATATCTATATTTTTATTCCTTAATCCCATCAACTTAAACATATTTCTTACAATCTCTTTCCATATTTGTATGACTTATTAACTAAAAAACAGGAGAATATGCCAGTAATTAGCATATCAAATTCTATATGGACAATATCTATATAATCTGTGTAATCACCAGTATTATATCCGGACTCAATGTAATTCAAGCAAATGTTGAGTTTGGGATATTTCCAAAATCTCAATAATGGAATAGCAAAATAGTGAATTGGAAATGGAGAGAATGTTAATTCTCAGTAAGTTTTATAATTTTAATACTTCTGATTTCAACTGGAAAAAATTTGTATTGTTATTTTTGAAATTTGTATCGAGCTTCCGTTTATATTGAAAGGTTTAATTTCTAATAACAGTTAAATCAGAAGCAACTTCAAAAATTTTTCTTTTATGATTAAGCCAAGCGCCATCTATATGTTATTTGTGTCACTAAAGATTGCTTCTAATTCTACTCTTAGTACATCGTTTTATCAAATTATTTCTCTTTTGAAAGAATTTATTTACCAGAAATGTTTCCAAATGAACAGCAAATGAAATATTTAGCTAGGAAAACTCTTTTAAACTACAACAAAATACTACTTTCTGCATGTATATTTCCATTTCAGTGAACGCTCATTTTATTATTATAATTAAAGTATCGTTTATGTACTTATTAAATCTGACTCTTTATTTCAATTTTGAATCTTCTATTATCCTCGAGAAAAGAATCTTTATTTTAAAGTGTGAATTTCGAATTTAAAATAAATTATGTCTAAGACGTATATTATCCATATTGCTAAGTGTTTGAATTTTGATATTCAATATGTATTAATGTTTTTGAAATAAAAAGAAGACCATTTGTTATTCATAATTTTAAAACAAAAGTGTGTTTTTCTAAAATCAGTGCAAGCTGCATTGATCCAATGATGGATTTAGAAGTGAAGAAATAAAGAAGGTTAACAGCTGTCTCAAAGAGAAGCACGTGGAAACCCTACTCGACTACCTTGCTTACCGTATTTCTCCAAAATAAAATCTAGTCAAAAATAAAATTTGAGCCTGTATGGAGGCATTTTACTCAAATTTTTACAAGGCACAAAAATAAAGAGTAATGCGAAAATATTAGTTAAAAATTTTATTTAGTTTGATAAAGACATTTTCTATAGGAATCGTTTTGTATTTTTCACATTATATATACCAATTTCTAATCATAAAAAGTATATCTTGGTTTGAATGTGATAATATGGAAAATGTATTGAAAAGGGACGGGAAAGTCGTTAAACTACTTCTTTTTATGCCTTCTCTAATTGCATGTATTAGTAGTGATATATTGTGAGACTAAGAATGTATCTCAATTAAGAGCTGAAAGATTATTCAAACTCTCTAACTATACAATTTAATATTAATAAATATTATTGCCATTAATATATAAAATAAACGATGACAGTAAGTAAGTATTTGTAAATATCCAAGACACAACGTAGAATTATGAATATAGATTTTTATACTCTGTAAAACGTATATGGAGTGGGGAATAACATTTTCTGATTATAAATCTTAAAGAATTTTTTGAATTTAAGTTTAATTTCAGATCTGATCTTATTTGTGGAAAATTACTGCACCACTATTGCACTAATCAAGGTAAAATTTCTGGTTATATTATAATATTTTTAATAATATGTGAATGCATATTTATCGCTTGACGCGCATTATTTCTGACAAATTAGTTTGATTTTAACATTGCTGATTTTTCAGCAATAATAAAATAGTATGTCACAAGACAGACATAAGTCGCCTGCTAATTAGATGGCACGCTACTGCATGACTTTCATTTCATAGGAATTATCTCTATACTGCATTACACGAAGGAATGGGTTTTTCGTTTTGTATCTGTGTGTTTGTATTGAACTATTCTGTTTTCAGAATCAAAAGTTAAAATGTGCCAGAAAAAGGGAGAGGTCTCTGAATTTAAAAAGCGGAGAAGGGGTAGAGAATTATTTTATATTAAACTGCGTGCTTGTTGAGAAAGAACACTGCCTTAATTTAAATACAACTCAATGATCTTTACCACTAGATATTTTATAAGTATTTACAATAGATATACATTTATAGCACGACTATTAATTTGTTTCCCTTTGTATTTATAATTTGATATGTATTTCTCTAATAGGCGAAAAAACTAGTTGGAAAAACAAAGTATAACGATTCAGCTGCCAACCAAGACATGGAATTGAGCAATCGATCTTTCTCATCCAATGTAAGTGAATGCTCCAATATCAGTCCTCCACTTACTCCAATGAATAATTCCAAGTCTAATCGCTCCACACCAAACAACTTGCCAGTGGACTTATGGTCACCTTTGGGAGGAGGATGCAGTAGCTGTGAAGAAAATAATTCACCTACTGATGTTAATTCTTGCAAACACATTAAAGACAAACCTCCCTTACTGAAAAACCTAGAGGTGGTCAAAGAAAACATCTTGGGAGACGAGAAATTTAACAAAGACATTAAGCGACCGGCATCAGGTGGTTACGTAAATGAAAACACTTCTTGGGGAAATTCTCAAGCGGCTGCCTCAAAATTTAACACCAACATTAAAACTGATGGATTTGCCCCTGTGAAAGTAAGAAATTTCAAAGTTTTTATTGCGACTGCATATAAAATTGTATTATTGCATATTAAAATTGTTAAAAAATAATTTATTCTAAGAATTCTTTCATTTCTAAACATTCGGCTTTTGATATTTGTTTCATTGATAATGTTTATTTATTATTGTTGTTGTTTCTCTGTTATTATGAGACTGTTGATTGAGCGTTATTAACATTTTTAACAATCTGTGGCTCTTTTCTTTCAATAAATGCTGAATTTATGTAACATAAATGAGATATTTTTTTAATTGAATTTTGCGCACATTTTATGGAACAATTTGTTCAAAGCTGATATTAGGATTGCATATTAT
Source organism: Argiope trifasciata (assembly GCA_026543055.1). Taxonomy (NCBI): domain Eukaryota; kingdom Metazoa; phylum Arthropoda; class Arachnida; order Araneae; family Araneidae; genus Argiope; species Argiope trifasciata. The sequence continues at coordinate 8,582,374 of JAPMOQ010058975.1, forward strand.
GTTCTAAATTTTATGCTTATGTTTTATGTATGTATTGTAAAAGATATTATTTAAAGAAAACTTTACAATATAAGGAGAATGTATTAATTTATACAAACATATTAAAAATTAATTGACAAATATATTAGTTATCATTAGTAATTTTTAAATTAAAATGAATTATTTAGCAGTTTTAAAAATTTAACATATTATATTTTGAAAAGCATTAATTTGTACAATATGAGTATAGTGTAATTCAACAGAAGCATGAATAAGTAATATGAAGATAGTTTATAAATTGTATCTATGCATAAAAAACTAAATGCAAAATATTAAACTGAATAAAAAATTTACACATCCCATTCTTTATTACCCTTGAATCAATATTTGAATTATATAATATCTCTTAATCTAATGTAAATCTTAATTTAAAACCATTTTTTTAAATCTCAAATTAAACCATATTACTTTTTTCTAAAATTTTCTCAGATATAAATTTTTTGTCACATATAACTTTCACATACAAAAATAACTCTCATCGGATAAACAGAAAATACATGAAATGTCGGGTTGTAAAATAATCGAAAATTGATCTCAAAAAATAATTCCATCTATTTCTCTCTTTTTCCAAAGCTAGATAATGATACATAATTGATTGTATTATTTGTGTATTGCAGAAATTTTCACTTGGGAGTAGAAATCAGGCTCCTACTGCTCCTCCAACTGATGAAGAAAGTCTTTTGGAAATGTCTACTGATCAGAGTAGTAAAAGATCATCTAGATCTTCATGCGATCAATCAGTGCCATCATTATCATCTTCCTTATCAGATACCACGATTTTGAGTGAGCGATCGGATGTGTCCAGTTGCTGCAAAAACAAAAAAGTCAATCATAATGGTAGTGCATCTAGTATTACACCACCACCTCCTCCAGAAAGGTGTGGTAATCCTTAGAATTATTTCTTTATTGTGGTGAAAAAGTTTTTATTTTCAAGTGAATTAATTTTGTTCATTTCTGTGTTTTGATATTGAAATATAAAATGAATCAGGACCCATACTTTCATCACATGAAAAAATTTGGTACTTTTGGTTGAGTTGCTCTAAATTAATAGCATTGTGTCATTATTTTGAACCTTTAATTGATATTTTTTTCATATTCATTCTCGAAGAACTGTTAATAATTGAAATAATCTGTGTTCTCAGAGTAAACTCGATTGTGATTGGCAGTGTAAATTTAACCTCAAATTGTTTTATTTGTTGTGATAGCAATACATTTCCTTAACATATGCACCATGCATGCATTTTAATTTTTTTTTCTTAATATCATGAATCCAGAATGTTCAAGATTCTTTTTTGTTTTCGTCGATTATGAATGAATTTATATTATTTAGTTATGTATTAAAGGAGCCAAAAATTTCAGAATGCCGTAAAGATAAAAGTTCTTTAATTTAATTAAATTCCTTAATTATTAACGGATATTATTAACAAGCTTGCTTATTAACTGACACTTAGGTATTCATATGGTCTTTCAAATTGCTGTCGATACTGCTTCTTTCAGTGGTACCAGGGTGGTCGGCCGTACAGAAGTAGTTGGTCAAATTAAAGTACCTAGAATTTTCTAAATACGAATATGTCCCCTGACTTGAATGAGCGATTAATATTATCATTAACATTATCACATTTCAGATCATAAGTAAGAAATGTATTTAAAGTTCCATCTCGAATGTTTTTACAAAGAAGGCCCTTTTAAAATCATTGTTGTGACCCTTTCTTAATTTAAACTCAGTTAAAAATTATTTTTTCCCTTAATAACTTTTTAACCTTAATTTTTTTTAACTGATAGTTATAATTTTTAATATTGTTTCATTTTTTATTTAAAATTGAATTGTGCTTGACTAAAATATTGGTTTTTGCCATTCAAAAAACTATTTGTTGTTGTTCATAAATATCATAAGATTACTTACAATTCGAAAAATATTTTTCTCTTAACTTTAATTAAATGTTTAGTTTTATGTAATATTTTTGTGTGAATTCCTTTCATGTGCAAACGATTGTAAATATTGGTAACAAAAGGTAACATAATACAGCACGACTTATAATTACATTAATCTAATCTGATTTTTTTTATTTGTTTTGTAAACTCTTTATCTGTTTTTTTATCGTAATTTCTGGATTCTCGATTTTTATTATCTATATAATCTCATTATTAAAATTGGTGCAGAGTCAAGATTGCTTCATTTGAATGTAATCTTTGGGAAACATAATGAATACATCAAAGCAAACACAAAGTTGATTAATTAGTTCTGAGGAATATTGAGACACAATACTTTAAATTATTTGAAAATAAAAATAAGATAATTGGAGAAATATAATTTTGGTAGGAAGTCGTAAACTTTGTTAAGTTCTCCACAATCTGATGAACTCCACAATCACAGCCTAATGAATGAAATGCTACTAATTCTTTATATGGGCATAATATGTATTGATTCTAAATTTATAAATGATAATAGTTGAGACAGCAGTGATAAGGTTTCTTAAATGCTACATGTAAAATTCTTTTTCTGTTAGATAGTGCTGCATGTAATTTTTAAAAAAAACTTATTCTACGAGAACTATTTTAGAAAGTTTACTGTTACATTCTCCTAATGTGTTTTTACTATATCTCTATTGATGCATTCTTGCAATCTTTCCACCATGTATTTTAATCGTTTGTGACATTTACAGTATTTACGTAACTGACGACATTTTTCTATCGAGCAAAAATATTTAAGGTTTCAAAGTTATTTATCTAAAATTTTATATAATATGTTTTTAAAACACAGTTTTTTTAATTCCATTCAAAATTTTTAATTAGCATTATTTTATGTTCTAGACACGATTCATTGTATATTGCTGTAACAGAAGAAAGAGAGTTACGACTCGCTCCGTGGTTTCAAGCTGGAATTCCGAGGTAAATCTCTATTGTTGTAAGACATGTTACCAATTAAATAATCTGATGTAATTTGCCGTTATTATTTAGATTTTCATTATTCAGTTTGTTTAGTTAATCGTATCCCCTTTTTGAAATTATTCTTTGACACTTTGGGTGGTAAATTTGAAATATAAAAGTATATTAAAGCTATAAAGTAATGTTTTTGTTGTTCATAATATGTTTCTATTACATTATATTGCTCAGTATTGCTGAAATCTATATTTCAATTTTAAAAAGTAATATTTTAAATAGCTCTTTTATTTCTAACGTTAAAAATATTATTTTTTTTTTACTCATGAGATCGTTCGAAAATATCTGAAAACAGAAATGCATTATTCAGTTAAATTTTTTGAGCATTTCAAGTACATAAGAACCTGATAATTTTATACTTGCTCACACTGAGAAAGCTCTTACACATTTGGAAGTGTCGCAGCACAATTCAAGCTTTAAAAAAATGTTTTTGTATTTTTTCCCAACTAATCTTACCTTCTTTATATTGCCTTTGTTTTATTAATATGATGTTTTTCCTAAAATGTGAGGTTAATGATTATTTGATGTGGTACATATTAATACAAATCGTTTTTTTTATTTTAGTTAAATATTACCTTAATGTTGAAGAAACAAAAAAAAATTGGGGGTGGGGGGTAGCATAAAAGTTGATAAAATTATTTTTTATAATTTTTTAAGGTTTTTTTTTATCTTGCAAGATGTCATAATTAAGAAAATTATAAATGATTGTTCTAAGCTATGAAAAAATTATTTTCTATTTTATTAACATTATTTTTATTTATTGGTGTAAGAGAGAATTACTTATAATAATCGTTTCATTTGCGTGCTGGGAAACATTTTATGAATTTTTTTTCTCCCCATCTAGAGAAATCGCTCTTGAAGTTCTTGCCCAAGAGCCAGTTGGTTCATTTATGGTTCGTGAAAGTACTAGCAAACCTGGCTGTTTTGCTTTATCATTACGTGTGCCAAGAGATTTTCATCAAACGGGAATAGCACATTATCTGATCATGCGAACCAATCGAGGCTATAAGATTAAGGCAAGTTTATTTACATTTCTTCGAAATGCAGTACCGTTATATTTGAAACTATACTCATAATTTTCAGATTAAATATTCAGAAACTGTAGTTTATTCGGACAAAAAGCTTTGAAAACCAATTAACCCAACATAATTTAATTAATTTGTTTGTGTGTGTGTTTGTACACAGTATTTTTAAAAAACTGAATAAAAATTTATTTCTTTAACTATTGCAATTAAGCTTATCCTTCCAATTGCACAGTTTCATCAAATAAGATGTCATAAAATTGATTCGGCTTCTGTAGAGGTTGAGGATTACAGTTTACTAAAATTTTTGTCCCATATTTCCCCATAGGAAAGAAATCGTTATTACATAATTTTTTTCCTATTTAATTTTAAATCTACAATATATTTTTTCCATTTGTAAAATTTGCTGAGATATTAAAATACAACTTTTTTGATTCATTTACCTTTTATTGAAATTTTTCCTAATTTTTCCATACTTCAGATTAGAATTGAGCTAATATTTGTGAACTTTTTCATAGGTTATTACAAACGGTTATTAAAAGGGTAAATTATAATGCATTTTTTAACTTAAGTTAAATTTCTAAAAATGGTCCAATAAGATATTATTTGGAGAACTTGTTCAGAATAAACTCTTTCGATATGTTCACATAATTCTTGCATACATGTTTCAGTTTATCACTTGTAACAACAAGACCACTTTCTTGAATTTATTTGCGAAAATCTCCTACGTCTACTAGAACCATACTATTCAAAGAAAAATGTAAGCAATCCGTAAATAAAATTCAACAGGCTTAAAGTTTGGCAATATCGAAGGAAATTCAAAAGATCATTTTAAGTAAATCAATCCACTTATCAAGGAAGGCAGCATCAAATCATAGAATGAAAAGTAATATTCTTCTTCAATTTGGCATTCATTACGATTACATAAAATATAAAGCATGAACACTTCAAAACGTCCTTCCTTACTGAAATCTCTCTCTGTGTTGGAAAGTTAATGTCAATTATGCATCTGCAAACAAATATATATATCTTCTTCCTTTTTTTGGTATTCCACTACTTCTCTGAGATATCTTAAATGTTAATTTTTTTCCAAGTCTATATATACTAAAAATGTTCCGAGATATTTCAATGTAATAAATGTTTTCATCTTAAAATTGTGTTAAGTCCTATAAATTTTTAAATAAGCGTCTATCTACAAACTTTATAGATGGAAGCATGAAGCTTTGTGTGTACATAGATGAATGCCAGTGAAATATTTTATTTATTGCCTCTTTTACCCAGCGGGAGGGGCATATAAAAATGTAATCTTTTGAATTTTAACTTCCACATGAATTGGTTTTTAAACAATTCTTTTCCTTATATAATGGAACCCTGTATGTGGATGTATACCTGTAGGTGTAATATTTAGGAAAATATAAGTTTGTTCCGTATATTTGGGACAATATCTCTCTCTGTGTTGATGCAACAGTTGAGTTCTTTTAACACTTTTTATTCATAATTTTAAACGAATGTTCTGATATTAGTCTTTCTTAAAGTTATTGCACGAGCCGCTTAGTGTACTGAATAGGAAAAAAGAATGTAGGACGGGGAAAAAAAAGAGTGTGAGGACATGTTTGGATCTTATATAATTTCTGAAGAAATTTGTCGATTCAGCGTTTTGATTCCGTGGGAAAATTAATATCCTGAAAAATAAGAAATCGGAGCTTGAGTGATTAGGAAATTACTTTTAGATAATAGATTGTTTGTCCCTATTTTATAATTTCTAATTAAATTATAATTTCTTGAATAAATTAAATAATGAAAATTACTTAATTATATATTTCGAATCATTTAAAAAAATATATGTATTGTATTATCAAGGGGGGAGGAGGAAAAAAGTGATCATTAAAATTGCTCAGGTTTTTTTGTATCTAAAATTATTGAAATTTATTAATTCATGGAATATTTTAAAAATCATGCATAGTTTTTCAAAATACATATAGTATTTTATCTATATAGTACCATTTCAAAATAATGTTACCAGATTAGAATCGGCCACGAAATTATTTATCTCAAATATGGTATTATGTACATATTTGATGTATAGACGCTGTATTAGAATCAGCGAGGAGGAGGCAAAATTTTGTACCATAAATTTGTGAAATAGAGCTCATATCAGTTTTTTACTTTTCGGATATTATGCTAATATTATACAAGTTATATTATTACGAATATTCTATTTTTCTACTTACAACAATTATAAGAGTTCTTATATTTCTTAATTTAGCGTTGTTTTTTTTCTCAGCGGATTCCTTGAAGGTAAAATACATTACACTCTGTTTTTCTTTTTCCGTATTGTACTACCTACAAGTCTTCAAACATTTTGACTGAAAATTAAACGAACTTTTAAGTGTAATCATATGTAAAAACACAATAAAATCATTGGATGTTTTTGCTTACTTGTGCATCTATCTTCGTTCAATTTTAATTTATTTTTGTATATTCTGCAATTGAATTTTTCGATACGATTATTTTAATAGTATTTTCTCATTTTAGGGTTTTACTAAAGAATTCAGTACATTAACAGCCCTAATTACCCATCACTCAGTAATGCCAGAATTGTTACCATGCCCATTGTCCCTTTCTCGATACAACCCATCATTTAGAAGGCAAGACTCTGAAGATATGGTTGACATGAATGAAGACCCTGATTATAATTTGCTGTCGGATTTTCGAAAAATGTTAGCTGATGTCAATGTTTAATTATTATCAATGGCAACACAACAAGTGAAGAGGAGATTTGTGTATTTTAATGCATATTTTCGCCTTTTCATAAAATATTTATTTCATCTTATTAGCATCTTAAAGATGTTTTGCTATGAGCTTGCTGTTTTACTTAAATAGTAACTGTATAAATGTTATCCCATTATTTCATGTAGTATTTCTAAGCCGCTTTTTGTGTGGATTAAATTTACTCTAAATTTTGTAAATCAGTTTTTAACCGTTCATTTTGTATTTAATATTAATTCACAATATTCATCCATAGTTCTTTAAATTTTTGAATTTTAATTGTTGTAATTGTACAATTCATATATGTAAATGAAATCAAAATTAGGGTTATTGTTTTTAGCATATATAGGAACGATTTTCTTTCAACAGCTGTATTTTTAAATTCGTAAAATGGACCTCCTTTTGATTATTTTACTATTTTGGCAAAAGTGGGAGATCCATGCCCTCCAACAGCTACCGAATTTCACCAGTTATTACGAAAATTTGATGAAAATTACGAAATTGCGGATATATGAAAATCTACCAAACTATTCGAATTTTTACTCGCATTTTCGTTCGCAACAATGCTGATAGTAAAAGCATTTTTGACATGGTGAGAGGAAAGAGGGGAGGGGATCTTCTTTCTGCATGAACACGTAAATACTGGAGTTGCTCATCATAATAAAAATGAATGTAGGACTTTGTTGCAATGTTAAACTAAGCAATGATGATTTTTAAAAAAGCATAAAAGATTGCTAATCAATGAAACTTAAGTTGTAAATGCGTATGAAATTTTGTTAGAATGAACTAAATTTATAATTAAATTAAAATTCTTTAAAAATATCTATTTTTTAATAATTTGTTGATACAACATTTTATGAAACCTATCGATAAGAAGTGCTACTGATGAGTGGATAATCAATGTTGGAAAGGATGGAGACTAATCCAAACTTTGTCATATTCTTCTTACTTATTATTTTGTGATGCTTTGTTTAAAGAGATCTAAAAAAATATGGTGCATTTTGCATCGCCAAATTTTACAGCAAGTTTGTTTCACAAATACCTTGTTGTATTGTGATTTTAGGCATTAAATGTTCTCGATGTATTTGAAATTAATTGTAAAATTATTACCAAATTAATTTTAGTTATTGATAAAGTACCAAGTACCAAGTGGATTAGTTTTTGTGTGGAATAATATGCATTTTAATCTGCAAAGTAACGCGAGTTTTTAAAATTTTATGGTGTTTTAGAAAATTTTCCTAGTGATTGTTTAGAATTTAACTTATTGTATTGAAGGTTTCATGTGCATTCTTGTTGCATCTATTTATCAAAATTTAGTAAATATTTTTTATTAACTCATATTTTTGTCAGAATTATCTGCTAAGTATATTGAATATCAATTTTTTTGTACCTAAATCCCACGATCATATATTTGCAGCCACATTATATACCAAAGCATTCTTTTGTTTAATAATGAAAGAAACATTTTTATACATATTAATTTTTATTATGGTTGTACATAAAAGATTCTAACTGGAGGAAAAATCCTTTTTATAATGCTAGTGACTATTCCATCCTTATATGTGCAAAAAATGAGATTGATGTATAATACTCAGTTCTATTTTACACAGCTGAATGAAGAAAAATATTAGAATTTCATTGTAATGACTACTAATTTCAAAATCCTACTGAAATTAGCAGATTAAGAAATTTATTCGAGAGCCTTTTGTGATAATTTAGAATTGTAGTTTAGGGAATCGTCTTCCTAGTTTTTGTATGAACCTTAATCAATATTTTTGAAAGTGTCACTGCCTAGACACACTCAAATTTTCAAGAAACTTAGTTTAGTTAAAAATGGCTTAGTTTCTGAAAAAGACAATATATATATATAATATTCTTGCATGCATTTATGTAGAATTAACAAGCAAGATTTTCTTATTTCAGAAGATATTTTGCAATGTGAATTAAATTTATAAGACATTTTAATTCGAAAAATCAATTATTACATTATAAAGCCCAATATTTTTTTGTCTATGGATGTTAGATTTTTTAAAGAACTTTTTCCAAGATTTATATATTTTATCATTTTTAATTTGTTAAAAAATAGTGAATGCTATTCTATTTGTCCCAAAGTGCATCATCAGATCCCTATTTGGTTTTGAAATATATCTCTAAAATTGCAATCATTTTACAGTTTGGTTTTTTTAGATTTTCCCCATATTGCTCTTTTCTTTGGAAACTGTTTTTCCCTCTTTAGGATTCTTTTGGAGAAAGTTTTTTCCTGCTTATTCAATCTCTTGGATTCGAGATCTATCTGATTTTTATCGTTTGGAATTATTGTTAGAGAAAAAAATTTCAGGTATGTCATTTACATTCTAAAGTCCTCTGATGTAGTAAAGCTTTGTCTGTATTTTGTAATTTTTACCAAAATTCTGTATTTCTCAGTGTTATAAAATTACAGACAAAATTAAAAGAAAGGATATCGAACACATTCGAAGTAATTATATCTATAGCTGTATAAACGGTATGAGGATTTTAAATATTTTAATTTTCGTAGAATTACTATTTAATAGCAATATAATTATCGATAGTAATTATTTTTTAAGCATGTTCCTTAAGGTGGCATTAAATCTATATGTTGTTTGTCAAACATTTATAAACTTTTAATGTGGGCATTCAATAGCTCTGGATAGATGATCTTAGAATTTTTAAAGTATAATTTCCATTAAAGATCATACTTTTTTTTCATTTTGAATTTGGTTAGTTATTTATAAAACATCTAAAAATATTAAGTTTATTGTTATATTCTGCTTTGTATTTCATCGCTAGAATCTTCTCAGTTATAGATTTCAACAATTTATGGATGTTTTATAGTTTTTTTTCCCCCTCTGTTCATAGAATTGAGTGTAAAATACTTGTTCAAATCTTCCACTCAAAATGAATGTGCAGTTTCTGAAGTATTTTATTAAGATATTTTCAGTTCAAGCGGAATTATCCAATCGTTGATGAGACAGAATATTTCACTTTTTTAATTGTAAGTTTATTATATTTTACCATCTTTTTTCCAAATTATTGTTTATTACATTAATGGATATGAGATTCTCTGCATTTTGAGGTGTGTATTTGAGAATTATTTTGTAAATGTATATAATCGGAATACTGTGATTTTAAAAACAGAAAATATTCTGGGGTTGAAAACACTGATTCTAAAGTACTTGAGCAAGTATATTGCAGTTGCATTTCAGATTTTTATTCACATCTTGTCTTTTCTAAAGCAACTGTATGCTCCAAAAATCCTTTAAACTGATAGTCTAATTACTTAAGAGAATTAAGCTTTCATCTAATCGCTATCTGTATTAAAAGTTTGTTGCTAATATATTCTTATTTAATTTGAATATGAAAGCTCTTTTCTTTATCTTAGTTAAATCTTTTCATGTTTCTTTCTTTCTTGCTATTTGAAAATTTAATTTCGTTTCTAAATTGCTTCAATGTTTGCAATTTTAATTTTATTTTTCCACACACTACTATAAATTGTATGTGTGTGTATGTGTGTGTATATATATATATATATAATAAATATTTCAAATTGATTTTCGTCATTTCTTCCTTTTTATTTTATCTTTGCCCTTTAAATGTTTAAAATTTGTTGCTTTATGGACTATTTTTCAGAATGCTGTAAATTATTCTTGATGCCGTTGGATTTTTTTTTTTTCACAATTAGCTAAAAAAAGAAACAGAATATATTTTTGAGAATTAATCATCGCCTTCCTCATTATATCAGTTTTGATCAAAATATTCTGTTTCAAGATTCTAAAAAAAATGTTCGAAGTTTTGCTTTTTTATAGGTTAATTAAATTTCCGATTAAAATAATTTACATTTTTACTAATTGTTTTGATATCTGGACTTTTCTTTTTTATTAGAATGAATAATTAAAAAAGGTGCGCCCTTGTGGTAATGTTCTTTTGAGCGTCATTTTTTTCTATTGATGCCAACTCTTGATTTTTAAATCTGAATTTTATATAGAATTTGGAATGTACTTTTAAGTTCATTTGTTGCATTTCTGTAGAGTTAGTCTTTTGAAGATCTCGCCATTTGAAAGGTTTTGTGTTTATTATAAACATTGAATGGATAGTTTTATAAAGTAGTTGTTTTCTATGATGTAAACTGTGATATTTGTATTCAAAATGGATTCCACGCTGTCAGAAAACTGATATATCGAGGATGAGAAGCTTTAATATCTGTGGTGCAATGCAAATTTTTTTTGAAAATGCATGTCAATGTATATCGAGGAAAAATTATATATTTTGAGTATATCTTTTGGTATTATGATTTGATATCAAAACTGCTATATTTGTGCATTATAAACAAACAGAGAGCTATATTGTTTGATTTTTTTTTAAATCCGATTTTATTGGTAAACAGTTACAATAAGTTGTTAGAACTAATTTAAATATTTGATATGTAGTATTAATATTTTTTGACGTATTTGTATTTATCATTGTACGTTCTGTGAACTTTGGGATTGTTTAGTGTTTCTGTACTAAATTTTTAGAAGTTTAAATTATAAAAGTCAGGATGAGTATAAAAGTGTTGGCATTTTTAAAAAAAATATGGTTATTCATTTTATGTATGTATGTATGAATGATTTTTATCTTGTAAACGTCATGTGTTACTATTCTTGTTATTTATGTTTTGAAACGGTCATCTAGGTATAATAGTTAAATTCTATTGGCAATTATTGTTTTCTTTTTGTTTAGTTTTAATCGATCAAACTCTGAATATTAGAGATTTTCATGCAGTTTGGCAACTGAGATAAGTCTGTGATTATTTTTAATTTTATTGATGTAATGTTTTGTGAATATAAATGTACTAATAATTGTTTATCTGTGGCTTGCTATATATATTGTAAATGTGAAAATGTTTTGAAAGATAATGTTTCCATTGAATTTAATCTGTTAGTTTCATGCTTTTTAGTCATTTCCTAATGATTGTAAAATGATTTAAAAAATATTTGTGTAAATTAGAAATTTCATGTGTGATGATTTAGGCTGGTTGTAATTAATATATATCTAGAACTCTGCCCTTTTCTTAACTTGTAGTCACCTTCAACTAGTCACTATGAAATTTCTGGTTGAATTTTCACTCTTGTATTGCAAAAGCTCTCGATTGTTTTCTTGCATGTTTTCTAATATGCAAATTTGATTCTTCATTCAATGGCTTTTTAACTCATCTTTAAGCAAAACCTTTTGTGGTAGACTATATACTAAGTATTTGCTGTTAATTTTAGCTGTGTCTATGTGAAAAGTTTGATTCATAAAGATACTTATACTAAGATTCGTGTTTGCTGTGTTCTTCTGAGATGGTTAATGTTAGATAAAATATGCAGGGTATGCTTTTAAATTTCTTTTAACTGATTTGAATTTGTTTAAAAATATTGAATTATGTTGTAAAGAATGTGAGCTATGTGATTAGCTCTGTTGTTTTGTGATATTATCGTTTTAAATAAAGTCTACTTAATATTCAATAAAGGCTTTCAATTTATTTAATAATATGTAGAATTTCAAAATTTTGTATTATAATATTCATTATTTTTTGCAGAAAAAACTTAGAAAATTATTCACGAGTTCCAAAAAATGAAGCTCAAATTTTTTGTAAATACATAACGGATTTAAATTCTACAGAAAAAAATTAGATTTATTATTACATATTTCTACTATCTTCTCAGTGTTTTCTTTAAAATGTGTTAAAAGGTAGTTTTCCTATAGAAAGAAAAAAAAATATGAGAAGCTTTTAATTTTTTAAACTTATCAGAAGAAAAGGTAAATGTAAGCATAAGTATTAAATTTAAAAGTATGGGATTAGCTCATAATTTTTTTAAAAAAACCTAGCTATATTTAATGCAAAAGTGGATGCTTAGGTGAAATTGCAGATTAAAATTTTCGCACCAAATTATATTGTTTAATATTTTGCTTGAAGAATACTCCCCCCCCCCCAGTAAAATAAAGTAATAATAAAAAAATGTCTCTATCAAGTTTGTGTTTCTAATGTAAAATTTAACCATATATATAGTTAAGGATTTCTGGAGAAATAATTTAGCACGCCAACTTCTCGACGTTTGAATGGTGAGAAATGCGGTTGGCTTGTCTGGGAATAATCATTATATTTTCTTTTCCCGCCGATTATTTTCATGCAATCTGTTGCAAAACCTTCATTATATTCAAAACCTTCACTGCGTATACTATCAGAATGATAACCGTGTACTGAAAATTGGGAGAAAAAAATCAACTATAAATAACACTATAAATTGTGTAATCAACTATAAATAACACTAAAAGTTGTGTACTTTAAAATTGGTTAAGTTATATTTTTATGCTATTCATTTTTCGTATATGCATATAGTTTTAAGTACATTGTTTTTAGGATAGTTTTAATCTTTGATTTATTATTACTTGATAGTTTTTCGAAATGAACGGGAAATGCAAATCTAATCTTTCGAAAAGGAGTAATCAAGCTCGGGCTTTGACAGTAACTAGAAGTGGACAGTTGAATTCTGAAGTAAAATTTAGAAGAATTAAGGAAGAAGAGGGACAGGCTACATCTAGATAAACTGAAACGCCATTAATGGTATTGGAATTATGGAATTGATCAAACCGTCTTATGTATATACATCAAAATTTCCACGCCTACGAAGTCGTGGGTAAAATCTAGTTCAAAATAAATCCTGGTAAAAATTGTTAAAAGATCGGCATATTTTGAATGCAGTGATAAAATCAGATATGACATATCGGATTATTGTAGAACATTGAGGGAACTGGATATTTCACTCTGATTGCTAATGCACAGCAATGACACAGTCAATATGAAAAGAAAGTATAAACATGTAATTAAAAGAATACATGAGTAATGTCCAATAGCTATATTTTCGCAGGTGAATGTCACAATTTTGTCCAGAAAAGGCATGAAATGTGTTCCTGCAACCATACTATACTTCAAAGTTATACAAACTGTAATTTGTTTTACACTAATGCATATCAATAATTAACTGTATTTAGGACATATTTATTATATTGTGATTAAATGTAAAGTCTTTCATTGTCCAGTTGCCTGTCAACAAATTGGTACAAGATAACCTTTTGAAACTAAAAATAACTGTTTAACTTCAGGTATTAATGGTGTTTTATCCAATGTGAAACAATGTCTGTTATATGGCGCAGAACATTAATTCCAAATGATAAAACTAACAATAACTATTTAATCCAGAAATGCAATACTGGAGGGTGAAGTGGCCAATTTCTAGTTCTTAATTTCAGAAATGGCAGATATCTTCAAGAGCTAGGAGTGTATGGGCGGTGAAACTAACTATATTGCTAACAATTTATACTTAGAAATTAAGGTATCTGGAATTTGTAGTTGCACAAAATGCGAAAAGGCATTACACGATAAGGGTGTCAAACTGCTACAACAATATGAAAAGTTGACTTCCCTAAAGCTAACATGTGTTTTTTGTTATTTATATAAATGAGCAAATTCTACATGATTTGGATAATATTTTTTATTTCACCCTGTATGGCATTGCTTTCAGCTCATTAATCAATGTTCACGACTTACAATTAGTAGTTAATAGCAGAAATAAATATACAAATATTACGCACATTTTAATTGCTTCCCTCAGAAATATTGACCGGATTTACGAATCAAAATAACATACATTCTGTACACATCACATGAGCACAATCTAACTAAATATAATTTAGATACATAAAAAAAAACATATAAATGACACTTTTCATTTTGTCAAAAATTTAAACATGAGCTGATAAACAGAAAAAAACTGTACAGTCACGACTCCAAATAACCAGTTTATTGAATTCTGATTGAAAAAACTTTTTTTTTGTTCGAAAGAAAAAATATGCAGTGAAAAAATTTCTTATGAATTACGTTACAACGAAAATCATACGCTGTTTCTGTGTAAATAACAAAATAGCAAATTTAATTACCTACGCGCAATTGACATCATTATAAAAACGTATAATCTTGGATTAAAAAATATGATTATGTGTGTTATCATATATTTGCGTAATTTGAAAATATTCAAATGAATCATAAGACGAAATTTTGCAACCAAAATAACATAAGATAATGACTTTCATACATCAGGCATTTTGATTCAAATAATCACAAGCAGAAATTAGCAAGAATTTTGTTTGTTAGTTTCCCATGTATTTAGTATCGTGAATGGAAAAAAAAGTGAAACAGAATTCAATTCGTTAATGAAATCTTGACTGTTTGACATAAAAAGTAGATACATGCGGTAATACACAGAGAAAAAAAATATTTTCGTGCTTCAAATGCTATTGAATCACAAAAATGTGTGATTGCTTTCTATGAAATTTTGAATTATTTCTAAATAGGATAATTTTCATTTTCCTGAGAAATATGATCTATAAGTTGAATTGTCTTATGGCACAAGGCCAGTAATACAGCTCAACGCAAGTGCTTCGTGATGACTTGAACTAGATAATGTCCTTTTCAAAATGTTTCATAAGCTCGTGGGTTAACTGACACCATTGGCAGTTTCATCGTCATCATTTCCAAAAATGGACCCTAGATTGAAAAAGAAAAATTTGAATTTGAAAGAATAGGTTATTACGTTTTCAAATTCAATAATTCCCCATTTGTCTTCCAATTTAAACTCATGCCACATTAATCACAATAAATAATAAAATTGTTTATTAGCATAGTCCAAATTTTGCACTTTAAAAACTATAAAATGCATGTTTAATGCATTTAAACATGTTTCATAAATTAACTATAAGGTTATTAGATGAATAAGGAATATTTGAAGAAAGATATCAGAATTTTTCAAATCCACAGATAGCTAATAATTAAGCTTGAAATTTAAATTATCTCATTACTGAATCTTTATATTTTAGGGATCATTTTTAAATTGCAGAAATATGGGTGCTTAGATAACACAGTGTCTATTTAACTGTATTGCCTGATGTGTGAAATGATATTTTTTGTAACACATTGAGCATAATTATATTGAATACATACAAAAATATTCCTCAGATTCTTCTGAACACCAACAGATGCCACACTAAAAGAACGTAGATTTACTGAAGAAAAAAACTCGAATCGAATAATACACATTAATTTTTGGAATATGAAAACGAATCCCGCATGCTCTTGGTAATATATGAATTATTGGGCCGTATGCACATTTATATTCTGTATTTTCTAGTGAAAAGGAATCGACCCTATAAACAAATAATCTATGATGGGCAAGCATAAATCGGATTCAATCGCAGCCAAATCATAAAGAAAGATCGATTACGAAATGAAGGTATAGATTATCGAATCATTCTAAGCAAATCCATTTCTTTATTCTGAAATAATCCGCTCTTAAATTAAATCTCTTTTTTGAAAAAAGAAAACTAAATATTATCTTGTGGTTAAAAAGCAATTTAGGTAGTTACAATATCTGTTCATATTCATCTTTGAATCTAATAGAAAATTTTCAAAAAATTCTCAATATATCCGTCAATAATAAAATATTTGTGCTTAAAATAAGTAACTTATTTTAAGTACAGGGTTTATTTAACCTTAATAATAATAATAATAATAATAAAAACCCTACCGCTTGAAATGTCACATGTTGATCCAATCCACCCTGGACGACATGTGCATTTACCAGTGGTCGGATTGCACGTTCCCCCATGTTGGCACTGGCAGCGTTGTTGACATCCTGGTCCATACTTACCATCACGACACACTTTGAAAAAAAATGATATTTCATGTGGAAGTTATTTGTGTTTTCATGCATTACTATAATCATGAAACATGTTACCCTTATGAAACAGAAAAATTACCTTGAAATGCACCATAAAAAGCCAAAAATAATTCTGAAGCTCTTGCACCCCCCCCCCCCCCCCACCAACACCGCACACAAAAAAAATTATGCCTTTTTCTCCTTGAAACAACAAGGAAAAGGCATTTTGTAATTTGGACAGGAATTTCGTCAGTAACTCACATAGGTTTTGAATTCATCAAAAGATGATGACCAATTCATTGACTAGGTTTTTTGTATGGCCTGCAGATATTTTAAAACCAAGGAAATATGAATAATTAAACAATTAAGACACACACAACGTTACTGATAGATTTTCGAGAAATATTAATTTGAATATTAGCCATTTTGTTGGTATTTCTGAAGAATAGAATTGATTTATTTTTCATTGCTGCATAATTCAAAGCAGGAGTTATAAAAATTTAATGTAACAAACAAATTGAAATATTTACAAATGTAATCTAAATATGCCGTATTTATTTTTCCATACAAATCTTGGGACTCTCAGAGCATGTGCTCTAAGCTCAAAATTAAGTAATCGATATGATGTATTTAAAAGAAAATTTTCAAATAAATTTCTATTACGAAGAGGAGTAAAAAATATTTTCAATAAAATGTGGGAACATTGAAATCTTTCGAGGGTAACTGGCTTCTCTAATTGGGAGTAAACGCTTATGACAGACTTATATTATTAGCTTATGGCTTAGAGCTTATGATTATTTATGTGTTTGGCAGAATAAATTATAACGAAACTCAGATTGATTTTCATCGAAAACAAAAAAGATAACAGTAGAGATTTTAAATCTTTTGGATTTATATGAAAGGAAATTGCTTTGACTTTTGATTTTCGAGAAAACAAATAGCAGTCGACAACATCAAGACTAAAGATTGTATAAATTTGAAAATCCTTCAATAAAAATATTATGTTGCAAAAATGAGTAGTTTGACAAATATTTGAGAAAAATTTTCAAATTACTTTTAAAATATAAAACCTTTCAAACACTGAATGAACAGAAAATTATGTTCCTGAAAAACGAAACATGAATATTAGGAAGTATACTTATGACTGATATAATCGATATATAGAGTTCAAGGTAAAATGATAAATAGAAATTACTCATAACAAAACTAAATTACCCAGTATTTTTAATTTGGATTGCCATAAAAAGATAAGGTGGGGGACCGCGGCAAAGTAGATGTAAATACGCCTGAAAGATCACGTTTATTTTCATTCATTATTAGATCTCTATTAATCAGTAAAAAAAAAATCAGTATTTTTGAACAACTAATCTTTTAGAATGCAGGCAAATACTTTTGAATGCGAAAAACCGGAAAGAAATTTTATAAAAACAAAAGGACCTATCATGGATATTTCAAGCAACAAAAATCTATGCTATGATGGAAGATGATTTGGATATAATATCCAAATATCAATCGGATATTTTTACCACAAAAACATTCAGAAATTTACCTCTTTACTTTTAAACTATGTGAGGTAGCTCTACCGATACTTTTCACTATATCAATATGAAATGCAAGCTGCGAAAGATCTTTTAGCTAATTAAAGCTTATATTTTTTGTTCACGCAACTTCAATTGATGAAGGGGAGAAGGACCCGCGACTCTGGCTTGGTTCTTTTGAGTATGAAATGATTTCAATGAAATCATAAACACTTCCACGAAGATAAAAACGAGTAAAGCGAATTTATATTGTTTTTGATAGTTAAATCTTTCAAAATTTTTTGGAAGTAATGTATTCCTTTTTATGAGTATATAAATAATTTTTATTCAAATTATGACAAAGTGCAATTTTACATATCATAGATAAATTAATAATGCATTAATTGTAATTCACCGCAAAGTTTTTGTGTAATTTTATACCTTTTTTATTCCATTTAATGCATTTTAACTTTGTCTCAGGGTGCTAGATACATGTATTATTAAATGTTAATTGAAAATTTAGATAGATAAATTTAATGATATGCGTGAATTTCATAGTATTATGGATAGTGAATTTACTAATTAATTACCAAGATTAATTTCTTTTGATTTTTTTACATGATTTTGATTGATTTTACATGTGATAATGAATTTACCTTAAGATGTCGAGCAAAAATTGATTAAAGTAATTAAAAGTAGTAAAAATTAACAAAAGTATTTTCATTATTATTTGCACACATATTCTTTTATCGATGAATAAACATATCTGCGCGCGAGCGCACACACACACTATATATATATAAAGAATGAAATAAATAGAAATGATTTGTTATTTGCATTTCGCCAATGTTTTGAAAATTCCAAATTAACAACTACTTAATTTTTAAAACTTTTATTTGGGCCTTATTAAAATTAAAATGGAGAGTATTCTCTGTGAAAATATAGCATAAAACTTAAGACTTCATGTTATAAAATTTGTTTTCCTAACACTTTAAAAAATATTCTTATGATACATTTTATATTCAAGGGCTATCCATGTATAACAGTCATTGTGAAGTTATTCATAACGTTTAAATTATGCCAATTACAAAATATTGAATATTATTATTTAGTTTTAATCATATTTTTAATCTTAGCCCTTCTTGGTATAAATTGTCCGAAAAACTAATTGACATCTATTTATGTAGGCGCATCACTGATTATAATTAAATGAGTAAGGATAAAACTGCCTTACTTTCTTTACATTGAGAGCCAGTAAATCCAGGTGGACAGTGGCACTCTCCAGTAGCTGGGTCACAGGAATGACTACCGCAGTTGCACTCTTCCTGACAACCATGTCCGTAGAAACCTTGTACACAAGCTAAAATAATGAAGTTGGTACGAAAAAAAATTTATCTAAAAAGTCATAAATATTTTACTTAAATGAACTTAATTTTATTTAAGAAAAATTAAATTAATTTTCAGAACAGAAAAATAAACATTCCCAGTAAGCTCACTTAAACATAACTTAGTGAATATTTAAACTTTTAAGACACACAGTAAATTGTAACACAGTAAAAATATTAATAAAATAATCTATAATTAGCTAAAAAAAACTTTTTTTCTGATTATTTTTTTAAAGCGGTTTGTTCAAGGTCTGTTAAACTAGAAACATTTTTTTTATCCCTGCAATTTTTCAAAAGAAAAAATTTATATTATACAAATATATATGTAATAAAATAATTTAGTTATTAGATATTACCAGCGGGTGACCGAGCTCCGCTCGGAGAAAACAGGTATCGAAGCTAACTCGAAGATTTAAATTTTCAATTGTGATTTATCAAAACAATACATGCCATAAGAAGATTTGTGAAACCATTGGTGAAAAGATAACCGGTTAAACCTCGGCTTTTCATCGTCCACCAGCGATGTCATGTCTTGATGTTCCATTGGAAATCCCCATCTGCACTGGTCTCTTCCATGTTTGCTGACCATGCACGGAGCGCTTGGGTTCATATCACCACACGGGTTATGGATCCTCCATTTCGAGATCAGTTCCTTGAGTTCCGGATCATCTTCTGGAAACTTTATTAGTTCGCCATATTGGCTATAGATGGCAGCACGTTACCGCTGGAAACCTATTAGCTATTATGGCGAACTAATAAAGTTTGAAAATATCCTATCTGTAACTCCGAACTGCTCGACCGTAGCGCTTCAAAACCGGCGCCAATCGATTCCTCGTGGCCAAAAACCCCAGACCCCCAAGTTTACCGGAGTTTATTAATTCTGGGGCGATTTTCGACTTGGCAACCATTCCTCGTATTATAGTATAAGATTAGCATTGCAGGTCACATTAGTGTAAAATAAGTTAGAATTATTTTAAGTAATTCATCAATTAAAGATTTATGTTAATGTCTTCTGATCTCAGCTGAAAATAATCAGAAAGGGACGCAAAAAACAAAACTCTTCATTAAAAATGATTTCACCCGATGTATCTTTTCAAATTCTGCTGGAAATATTAATCTTTCATTGCAAATTAAAAGCGATTTTTTTAAATCATAGAAATAAGCCTTGATTTCGATTAGATTCAAAGAAAATTCTAAAATAGATTCTAAAAATAAAGACATCAATTTCTTTTGATAGCTGGTCTAGTTTACTTTTCTCGAGAGTGGTAAACTATTTATGAAGAAGTTATTTTCTCCCCTTCTAATTTTATAAACATTATAATTGCTTTAATACCTACTTTTTTCACATTTAGCGCCGTGTTGACCAGCTGGGCATGTACACACTCCTGTTACTGGATTACATATCGCAGTACCCATGCATTCGCACTGCTGTAAGCATGACTTTCCATACCACCCAGCTGGACATTCTGGGAAAAAACAAATTCAGAATCTCAGAAATAAATAACAACATTTCATAGAAGACTAGAAAAATAATTTTAAATAAAGAATATATCACACCAAAGTAATTATCTAAATTCGAAAGTAATACATCAGAATATTTACACAACGATAAGAACAGTTTCATACATTTAGCTCCAACCATGCAATTTAAAAAAGCAAAATAAAAACATTTGTAGAATGAAGTAGCCGATTAGAAAGTTTATTAGTAAAAATTTGAATTTCAGTTTTTTCCTTTAGAAATCAGATATTAATTATTTCATTTAATTAAGTATGTTTCAAAATGTCATGAAAATATATACCATATTCGCAAAGTGTGCCAACAAATCCGTTTGGGCAATGACAGCAACCTGTTACAGGATCACAAGACGCATTTTGTTTGCACTGGCATTCCAACTGGCAATTTGGTCCGAAGAAACCATGAGGACAGCCTACATAAATGAATAAATAAAAAGACATAATATCTTAAAATTCTTCTCTTGACTTTCTTTCAATTCATACTTTATTGGAATATTTATGACCTACCTTCTGCACATTCTATGCCTGTTGTACCAGGAGGACAGAGGCATGTACCGGTTTTTGGATCACATTTGTGATTTTCACAACTGCATTCTTCTTTGCAATCTTTGCCAAATTTTCCTACAGGACAAGCTGAAAAGAAATTATGTATTTATTAAATCATTTATTTAATATTTAAAAGTTTCTAGATCATAGTAATATGTATTTTCACAGCTCTAGCTACTTAAATGTGACAATTTCAAGGACGAAAATTATATTTTTTGGTAGTCTTTTTTGCAATATTTACCGAGTTATTAACTGTTAGTTAATGAAAACAATTTAGGCAGCAGTCACATCAAACGAATAAGTAATTTAAAAAATAATCATTTGCAACATATGAAGTTAAAATATTTAATTTCTAAGAATTGAATCAGAGAGTTAATCGATGTTTAGATATTTTAAACAAGTGAAAAAGTAAATTTTACGATTTAACGAACCTTCTTCGCAATATTTTCCTGTTAATCCTGGTGGGCAAACGCACAGTCCAGTTGACGGATCGCAAGATGCTCCATTTTGGCAGTGACAGGTTTTGAGACATTGATCACCATGGTATCCTGCAGGACATTCTAAAAAATAAGGCATTTTTTCCGAATTATTTTTAAACTACGAATTTATAACACTGAGACAATGCTTTATTGTGAACGGAAGTCAAAGGTATTTTATTTATCAAAATAGCAACAAAAGACAGATACAAAGCAAACATTTATTAAATGAAATTTTTTTTTATAACCGTTTAAAATTAAAACCAGCATATTCTTCTGAGAAAATTCACATAAGATATGTGCTTTTCTTTCAAATCTTTTCCTAATAAAATAAAAAAGGCACAATTAAGATTTTCTGAAATCTTGATTGTTTTCATTGTCCCCTCTGAAAAACAAAGGTGTTTTCAGGATAATAAATCAAACTTACCCTGCTCACAAGTTGGTCCAGTAAATCCAGGTTTGCAAATACATTCCCCAGTCAATGGGTCACAGCTAGATCCATGTTCACAATTACAGTGATCCGCGCAACCAATTCCAAAAGTACCTTCGGGGCATACTGTAAAAAAATTATATTTAATTACTTAACATTTGTTTGAAAGACGGTCCTATATTAATCGTATTTAGAATAACATTTTTAAGAACGATTCATGTTTAGTTGAGAATTACAATTTCATTGCAAATCACGATGAATTTTGAATTTAAAATTTCAAGGAAAGCAGTCGTTAGATATATTCAATAACATAAGATGAAATATGAAATCAGACTTAATGCGATTATCATTAGCTTTTATCGGAGTTAATAGTTCTCATATTCATATATTTTGTGCTTCACACAAAAAAAATTAGTAAAATTAATAGTGCTTGACTGTAGATAATCACTTAATGTGAAGGTTTTTTTGAAAGGTTTTGAAGAAACTGGTTGCTTAAATGTTTTGTCAATCATTTAAACATATATTTCAAATCAGAAGAATGAAAAAATAAAATAAATAGGGATTAAAAAGACTGTACATATGTTAATTTTATTCAATATAATTTTTTTTATTCATATTTCTTAGAAATAGTATAACTTGAGGAGTAATAATTAAATTGATATTTATACAGAAAAAAAATGAATATAAATCACTTTAGACTTTCATATATTATAAAATATTTCGGAGTTTTTTTATATACCTTTGTCACAGTTAGGGCCTTGGAATCCTGATTTACAGAAACATTGACCATTGGCAGGATCACACAACTGGTTTGGAAGGCAACTGCAGTTTTCTTTGCAATCAGGTCCAAATTTTCCTTCAGGACAATCTACGAGACAGACAGTAGAAAAATAGATAACACAGCAACATTCTAAGTTTATATTGTGATAAATACTATGCATTGAAGGAGAATGCCCCTTGTTACACATACCGCAATTTAAAAAAAATCGAATATATTTTCAGCGACATTTTTCAATTATAGGATGGAATACTGGAATCAGCACTATGTTATGTGATGTTAATTTTATTATTGGCCTTAATGACGCTGATCCATGCTATTATACCCAATAATGATTTAAATTCGAGAACAATAATAAAAAAAATCGTTGATGCCTATAGGAAATAACTTTTTGACAAAAAGGAAAATAAAAATTTTGGTTAAATTGAATGAAATCAATTATCTCGATGTCACTTCAGGAGTTAATGAACATAACCTCACATTAAGCTATGATATCATATTCTTTTACTTCCTGCACATCAAGTAATGGATTCCGAAATTAAAATGGCTCGGCGTATTTTGTAGGTCACAAATATATGAACTGGTTCCATCACATTTATTACTCTAATGAAATAGCGCGATGTATATACCGTTTCATGAGATTTATGAAATATATGAGTGCTTATAAAATATATGCATCTCAACTTTGTTTCATATTAAATTATTACATTATAAAATTTTAATCTCCTAAAGACTAATGAGGAAAGCATAAAAGAGATAACACAAATTTCAAAAAATTTCGTCATTCAAACTAAAATTTAAATCAAGTTCTTCTACTGAAACAGTTATTTATAAAAAATTCTTAATCAAAATTTTTTACTTTGTTTACTACTTTTTGATGACCCATTTGCTATATATCTTTAATAACCCATGACCTAATGTTAAACAGACTATGAAAAATATGCAGCTTTTCTGTTGCATTTCATAATGATGCATTCATTTTATATAATGAATATCTCAGATTCCATTAATTAAAAAAATATCTACTGCAGGAATTCGCCGGTGAGTTCGGTGGTATGCAAATTAGAGTCTCGGTATACACCGATGAGTCTTAAGGTAACCAACTTGTTACATTGCACGTTCAATCGTATCATGATGTTTGTTAAAATTCAAAACTATGCTTTTTGAACGAGATGCTTTTACATTTAATTGAGTTTAAACATTTAGCTATGCTGTATTTACATTTCAGCAAAAAAGATTTTAGAAATAAAAGCTCTGTAACGTATTGTATTCAAATAAGGTTGTTTGAAGATAATTCCTAGCCAGGCCAATGGAAGGATTTACAAAGTTAATATCGTTTAGATAGTTTATAAAGGGAAAACACACACAGAGGGAAAGAGAAATAAGTAAATTTATTATTAATGCTAAGAATTTCAAGTTTAATTTTATTATTACAAGTTTTTTAAATATTATATGCATCAAAATGTAAAGCATATTTTGATATATACATTTTACTATTGATATATTCAGTAATAATTTTGTCTGAAATCATTTTAAAAATATTTTTAAAACAAAGATAGTTGCTGGAAAGTTAATCACAATATCGTTTACACCTATTTTGAGCGCATCACACTTATATATGTCTAGCATATATATGTATAACGCAACTTATATGTTTATTACATAATTTTATTAAAATATTAAGAATAAGAAAAATTCAAATTCTGGAATAAAATATTCAGAAGCAGCAAGCAAATTAAAGTAACAAAAAATGTCTAACTATTATATATAAGTTAAAAACAAATTACAACAGAGAACTTTTGTCATACTTTGTTCGCAGCCTTTTCCAACTTTTCCAGGAGGACAAGAACATTTTCCAGTAACATGATGACAAGGCTTGTCTTTTCCACACGAGCATATATGAGAGCAGTCTTTACCAAACAAACCTTCACCACAAACTAAATAAAAAAGCATAATTTAAATTATGTGCAAACACAAATTGTTTGAATAACAAGTATATTTTTTTCAAGCCAAAAGGATAATTTCATCAGTCAGGAAAAAGATCAGATGTACAACAGAACTTCCATAAAGTTTGTGTGAAAACTAAAATAATAGTAACTTTGAAGATTTATAAGGTAATAAGAATTAGTAAAAATTGTTAGAAAGCTCTATGCAGCTTATTTTTGTATTTAGATATTTTATTTTTTAAATTTTAATTGAAAAAAAAGATTAGAAAATATTACTATTGACAAATAGATAAAGAAAAACCATGTATCTTATATCTATTTAAATATTTAAAATTTTTAGAGGAGATATTCTTTATGTACTGAGATCTAAAACGTCTTTAGACAGCAACAGAAGATTTTAGTTCTGTTAGAGAATACAGTTTATTTTTTGCTTCCAGTGTAGCCGTGAAACATTTATGATTCTAAAAATTGAGCACCTTCTTTAATTAAAATTTTAAAATCAAAATATTAACAAAAGGATGTATTAACGCTTCCTAATCAATTTTACGAATCTTTATAAGGAGTACATTTACAAAGAAACTATAATTTTAGTTTGCATACTAATTTATGGGAATTCAGTACAATCTCTTGGCATATAAAAGTTGCAATGTGATACTCCAGAAAACAGTAGAAAAATAGTTACTAATATTAAATGAGAGTAATTTCAATCCAAGACATTTATATAAGATTGTAATTCCGTAATTTAACAATTCCATTTGTATTATTTCACTATCGTTTAAATATAAAAAATCATTCCGGATATTTAAATGTTTGATTCGCTACGAATATTCTGAAAATATTTCCCAAAAATTCTAAAGGGACGATGAGGCTTATTTTATTGTATGGAGAGATGCGTTTAAGTAATTGATTAATTTATATCACAAAATACCAACGAATGTGATTTTGTCTTTAAAATCCTGTGTTTCAAATATTCGGCGGAATTCAATTTGAATCAGATTTACATATAAAGTGATTTTTTTTAGATTAGCCAAAAGACACAGTAATCACACCTTCCGTCTTGTGAGACGTTTATACGTTTTCTAGGTAAGATTCAGAAGCATTAATATTTACCCAATAAAATTAAACGTGGAGATTCTTTTAGGCATGCAACTGTAACAGCGCGATTGAGTTAGGGGGGATTCAAACGATTGTATAAGAAACGTCTGAAAAAAATTCTTAAATTATTTTTATTCATATACTCTACGACCTTTCATTTAATTGTACCTTTTCTTATCCTATGACCTTTTACCACGCCTTTTTCTTCGCACAATATATTTCAAAATCAAACCGGCTCGATGCATTTGTTTGATCGGCGCGGGCAAAAATTAACTCAATTTCTACAAATTGACAGAAAACTTTATGAAGTAAATATCTGATCAGTTATACGCAATAAATTCAAACACATTATGATGTCGTAATAAACTGCCAGAACTGTAACAGATGAATTACATCGAGTGGGTTACACAAACGCAACCAAAATATACAACTTTCACTTATTGTACCAATGCCAAGCACATGGAATATTAGAAATTCTGGTCATTTTTGAAGACTTATTTTGTGGTAGCTCTTATTTTCATCTGTGGTGATGAAAATTAATTCCCAAATGGTTACTAGTATTGTTCTGAATTTCCAAGTGAAGTTGCATTACACATTAAAACACTCGAGAAAATTTTCACGCTGTCTTTGTCTGTCAGATTTTGGAAAATTTGTAAGCAGAAAAAAAGCTATGCAGTTAACCTTAATTAAGAGAATTCTGTTAAAATTTGCTGAATAATTATTTGAAAATGATTTTTTATTTACATAAATTAGCATTTCATTAAAAAAATTTCTTTTAACTGTTATTTCTATTTCCATATTAATGTTGGGGTTAAGACAAACTTCTTCGAATGAAAATGGAGTCCGAAAATTATTTATCTCAGTCGAAAAGTAAAACCCTGGTATAACGGATTCTGAAAATAGTTCTTAGGGTACATTTTTTGTTTCAAAAAAGAAATCAATTCCATAAATGGAAACTGTTATTTAAACAAAACTATTTAAAACTATGCTAAAAACTGCTTACCTTTAGAACAATACTGCCCTCTATAACCAGGTTTGCAGTTGCAGCGACCATCTTTGGGATCACACGTTGCATCGTTTTGGCAAAGGCAAACTCCTTCACAAGCAAATCCGTATGTTCCACTGGGACAAGCTGTCAGAAAAATTTATCAAATATTTTACTATCACAATTGTTTCAGAAATTTTATTATAGATTTACATATGAAAGAAGTATCTTCAAACTTTTCCTTGTTTGACTTTTCAAATATCAATTTTAGCTGAGAAAAAGATACTGTTTAGTGATATTTGTAAGGTAATTTTATAGCAAATGTGCAAGAGACAATTAAAATTATTTTTAAAGAGCAAGAGCCCTTTTAAATGTTTTAAGGCTTAAATGAATTATTTTTATCTCGATTTTCTATTGTTTGAATCTAATCAAATTAGATTTTTAATACCATTAATAATATTTGATTTGCGATTGCGTTTTATGTCTAATTATCTGACCCTTTTAGGTTCTTAAAATTTATTTACTCAAGGGACCAATATTTTTTGTTCTAAAGGAGCATACTTTAAGAAATCTATTTTAGCGTTAACAAGCTTCCATCATTTCTTGGATTTTATATTCATGTATTTGAAAATTGATGTATCCCATGGAGTATAAGGAATTTTACAATATTGTGAAATATTTCTCTTAGGAAAGTCATCAAAAATGAATGTCTTTAAAATGTGAAACTGTCGTCACTTTGCACAAATTGCATGTAAGTATAAATACAAATTTAGCAATTATATATATGACCAAGCATTGAATTTTTATGTCACTAGTTAAAAAAATAATCAAACTCTTTTTCTTCTTGACAAAATCGTGGAATATAAAATAAGTTTTATTCATAATGCACGGTAATGTTTCATTAGTGTTTAGTTCATAACCAAAGGAAATAATGAATTTTTGATTTAAAGAAATTATTTTTTTAAAAAAGGAATTAGTATACAACTACACTCAAGTTCTGATTTATTTTTTGAGTATTATCTAAGGAATAACAAATTTACTTTTGTTGTTAAAAAAGCATACATTGGTTTAATCACTCATGCAGCTAAGTATAAAAGACTACAATAATTATTTTTCTTACTAAACATTTAAAGAAAAGGCTATTCAAAATAAGATGAATTAAAATCTAAACATCTATGCCAATACACAATGGTTAAAAATGTTAACTATATTTCCTGTGTAAAATGACATCGAACACATGCTTTAACGGTTGGATATCAAGGTCATTGATGGTAGCCCTTGCCATCATGCATTTATATGCAAACGCACTCACCCAACTGGCATGTATTACCATGCCACCCAGGAAGACAAAGGCATGTACCGTTAGTAGGATCACAAATTGCGCCATTTTGGCACAAACAACGCTCTTGGCACGAATTTCCGAAGGTACCGGGTGGGCAAGCTAAAGAGTAAATACTATTTTAAACTGGAAAATAAGTAACTGAAATAAAATTTAGCATCACCGGATATAAGTCAATGAGCAAACTCTTTTCTTGTTTGATACGGCAGATAAAGAAGAGAGTCTGATGCAGTAGGTGAAACTAAAGTAAAATCTTACAAAATTTCCCCAAATTTATATTTATGAATAAATCGAGAAAAATAGGAGAGGGCGTACATAAAAATTAATCTTCATAACAAATGCTTGCTTTTTATAGATTTAACTACAACTGACAACATTATTAAACCTGTTTACTTGACTTGTTTCATGATTGTAAAGAGCAAATTTTGCAACTGATTGTTTTACTCCTTTTTTAGTATTCTTGTGTTTTGAAATTTTGTACAATTATTTATTCCCAATGAAAAACACATTTTGATCCTTTTAGAGTTTTGGATTATAAATAAATTTATTCATTTGATTAGATATTTGTTTTATAAAGATAGTGTTTTCTAGTAACCAGTTTGAGAAATGTTAATTTTTTTAGATTTCTTAATATTTATAATCATGAATTATGAAATATATTAGACAAACAAATGGACAATAGCAGAAAGTTTTTAAATACACTTTTTATATGCAAGGAAAAAAGTAAGAAAAAGTAATTTTTACTGAAAATAAATATTTTGTAGAAAGCACGATACAACGAATATAATTAGATTCTTTTTCAATAATGAAAAATTAAGACATTTATTAAAAATTGAAATGCATTGTAAATATAATCTATAATACTTGCTTGGTTGATTTTTTTTGGCGCAAATAGCTATTATCCTGACCATACTGCAGAAGAATAACTATAAAAATAGTTAGGAAATTTCAGCATTAAGGTTTTCATAATTTTAAATTCCAAATTCTTTTGTCTCTCGTACTTTATTCTAGAATGATGCAATACGTTTTGAATTTGCTATTACCGTCATTAGTTTAGGTAAATTATTTCACTTGACATTAAACATAGTTATTTAACCGGTATCGTATCTGACATTTATTTAACCTGATAACCGTAGCTAATATCCAAATATAAGAGCTAAGACATGATATAAAAATGAACTATTATATCTGTAATGGGGGTGGGTCTCAGGTCCTGCAATGACCGTCTATATATTTACAAGTTTTTCATCAAATCTCTAAACAGTTCATGCGTTTCATGTTATTTCCTCTTAATAAATTGTGTTCAATTCAAACCTTTCTTTTGTCGGACCCAATCTTTGGAGACTTGTCATTATTTCCACTGCAGCTACTCTAACTTCAAAAGGCTAAATCCCTAGCCGTTAGATAAATATGTCTTTAACAAAGATAATATCTAGATAATTATTTGCAATGTAGTTTATTTTTTATACAATTAATGTTTTCTTTTTTTTCTGTGCCTGGTACTTCATGCTTTTGCAATTGTTTAGATAAAAACATTTTTCTTTTTAATACACTGATAAAACAGTTGTTTTAAGTTTTAAAAACATATATTTATTATTATAGCCTTGCTTATAAAGGATTCAAGAACTATTGTTTCTATCTAAATATGTTATATTAGAAAAAAATTCATTACGGTTTTTATTAAAATAAATATGAACTTATTTTGGGTATAAGTATTTTAT